>JASDQU010307050.1:89486-101370 GCA_032191745.1 Picea mariana | reverse complement strand
GACGAAGTTTGTGTGCAAGCCACTCACCTAGAGAATAAGGGGAAAAATGCTCAAGAAGATCCCACAAAGAAAACTTCCAATTTCCCACAGAATACTTTTAAGAAGTTTAAAAGGAAGGATAAGAAGACCGCTACAGTAACGAGAGAAGGAGGAAAACCATCTTGCACTCATTGCAAGAAGAGCGGTCACGATGAATAACACTATTGGAAACTGCATTTGGAAAAGAAACAAAAACAATTCAGTGGAAAGGGGAAGACAAAGACCGTTGCTACGGTACAAAAATATCTTGGTTCTGATTCAGGAGATGAAGGAAAGATCACAGAGGTTGGAGTACAAGGTAAATATTCTCTTCATGCTAGTTCTAGTTCCAATGATGAATCTCATGTTGATGAAAGAAAGAGGAATGAGTTATTTCACATAAGAGTTGTATCTAAACATACTAAGATAGATACATTATTTGATCTGGGTTCCCAAGTAAACTTAATATCTGAAGCACTTATCAAGAAAACAGGTCTTGAAACAAAATCACATCTGAAACCTTATCTTCTTGGTTGGGTATGTGGTAAAGAAAAACTTAATGTCACCAAAAAATGTAGGATAAGATTTGCTATTGCTTCAAAATTGATTGATGAATTTGATTTGGATGTTGTACCACTTGATATATGTGGCATAGTGTTGGGAAGTCCTTATTTTTATGATAGAAAAGAAGTCTTGTTTCGACATGAGAACAAATACCACCTTACTAATGGGGGAGTCGAATATACTGTTAGAGCTCACAACATGAAGGTAAATACCACACCTGTTAGTGCAGGACAAATGAAAAGACTCATAAACACTAATATGAGGTATGTACTCATGGTCGTCAGAGAGAAATATGTTGGGACATATGACGCTTTCCAAGGGTGTGATCCATCTAATAAAAAGGAGTTAATTGATATTGTTTCTAAGTATGATGATATTTTTCAAGAACCAGATGGATTACCTCCTAAGAGGGAAATCCAACATGAGATACATCTTAAACAAGATTCTCCTTTGCCTAATGTGGGCATGTACAGGATGTCAGTTGTGGAGATGATAGAGATCAAGACGAAGGTACAAGGATTATTGATTCAAGGGGTCATCAGGCCTAGTTCATCTCCTTTTGGTTCTCCAATCGTGATGGTGCCGAAGAAGGATGGCACATGGTGAATTTATGTCGATTAATGGGCCTTAAATAAAATCACGGTGAAAAATCAATACCCTCTTCCTCATATAGATGATTACTTGATCAATTAAAGAATGATGTATATTTCACTAAGTTGGATTTATGTAGTGGATATCATCAAATCAAACTCGTAGAACAGGATGCATGGAAATCTCCCTTTAAAACCAAACATGGATTGTTTGAGTGGTTGGTTATGTCATTTGGGCTTTGTAATGCTCCGACAACTTTCATGCGTGTGATGAATGATGTACTCAGGCCTTTCATAGATGAATTTGTGATTGTATATTTAGACGACATTCTTGTTTTTAGTGGGACATGGGATGAGCATGTGAGGCATGTAAAGAAAGTATTGGATACTTTGCAAAGGGAGAAGCTATATGTAAAATTGTCTAAATGTGAATTTGGAAAGACTACACTTGTATACTTAGGTCATATTGTAGGAGGAGGACAATTGAAAATTGACCCTTCCAAAATTGATGTAATTGTAAATTGGTCTGAGCCAAAAAGTGTAATCAAAGTTCGAAGCTTCTTAGGTGCAGTCCAGTATTGGAGGAGATTCATTCCCAATTTCTCCCTCATAGAAGCTCCTCTGCATGCCTTAACCAGTGTGAAGAACACTTTTCAGTGGGAAGGAAATCAACAAAAAACTTTCGACACTTTGAAGGGGAACATCAGTACTGCACTAGTATTAGCACTGTAGAATCTTCAACATCCTTCTAAGATTGAGATAGATGCTAGAGGATACGCCATGGGTGCAGTACTAATGCAATATTGTAAGCCTATTTGTTACCACTCTGAAACTTTTAACCAAGTTGTTGTTAACTATCCTACATATGATAAAGAATTGTATGCATTAGTCCAGAGTGTAAAGAAATGGAAGCACTACTTGTTAGGGAAGGAAACCATTATACATACAAAAAACCAACCCTTACAGTATCTTCAAGAACAAACCAAATTGCAACAATCTCGACACTATAGGTGGATGGGTTTTCTACAACAGTTTCACTTGGTAATGAAGTATAAGAAGGGTACAAGTAACAAGGTAGTTGATATACTTTCTAGACCTCGTATTGCTACTTCTATTATTTTGAAGAATGCTTCTTTATCTCATGATAGCTATATAGAACAATATGCCATCGATGAAGATTTTAAAGAAGTATATACGAAGCTAACCCTTGGTACACAGGTAGATAACTATTGTCTGCAGGGAAAGTTGCTTTACCATCTTAGAAAGCTATGTATTCCTATGAGTGAACGAGTCCATGTAATACGAGAAGCTCATACTTCTCTTGTGTTTGGGAATTTTGGGGTAGGAAAAAATATAGCTCATTTACAGAGGTTTTTTTATTGGCCTCAAATGAAAGAAATTGTAACTAAATATGTAAAGGGGTGTGTGATGTGTTCTACTTGTAAGCCCACTAATAGAAAAATGGGGCTATACTCACTACTTCTTGTTCCATACCATCCATGGGAAAGTATATCCATGGATTTTGTAGGGGGTTTACCCATGACCAAAGGGGATCATGACTATTTGTACGTTGTAGTGGATAGGTTCAACAAAATGTGTATTTTGATGCCTTGTAAAAAGAATATCACTACTAAGCAGACTATTAATCTCTTCTTTCAACATGTTTGGGTTCACATTGGATTACCCACATCTATCATCTCGGATCGAGATACTCGATTCCTTGGAGACTTTTGGACTATTGTGGAATATGATGGACACCAAATTGAAGAGGATCATTGCTTTCCATCCACATACTGATGGACAGATGGAGGTGGTAAATCGAACAATGGTACTATTGCTTTGAGGATATTGCAGCAAGCATCCCAAGGTATGGTATGAACAGATATCCTATGTACAACATGCGTACAAGCAAGATTTACATTCATCCACCTAGAGTTCACCTTTTGAGACATGTTTTGGGTACCTACCAAAGGTTCCTTTGAACTTGATGTATGGGAGAGATGTCGATGTAAATGAAGATATAAAAGAGGACAAAGATTGCAATTTCATCCAGAGGATTCAATAGATACACCAGGAAATCAGGGAATAGTTGGAGAAGAGTCAAGCATAGTATAGAGCTCAGCACGACAATCATAGGGTTGATCGTCAGTTCCAGGTTGGAGACCAGGTATGGATTCACATCAACAAGGAGAGATTGAAGGGTGAAGGAAAGAAACTCAATCCCATTCATTATGGACCCTTCACTATCTTAGAGAAAAGCGGTACCAATGATTTTTGTCTAGATCTTCCTCCTTATATGCAGATTTACTCAATTGTGAATGTTGAGAACTTGAAACTTTTTGAGCCTCCCATGATCATGGATCAAGATGAGGAATTTTCAATTCCATCAGTTGAGGAGTTTTCACCTAGGTACTTAGATGAGCTATAGGAAGATATCATCCTGGACATGAGGACGAAGACTTTACGTAGGGGTGATGTTGATTATCTTTGATTAGGCTTAAAGGGAACCCATCCAAGCAAAGAAAAGTGGATCGAGAAGGACAAAGTGAGTGAACTTGTCCCTCACTTACCAATTGATTGATGAAATCTTTTGGTGGTCCAAAAATATCTTAGTGGGAAGGCGTAATCCAAAAAGGATCCAAAGGCTAAGAATAACTCAAAACTCACAAAGGCAGCTCAGAACATTCAGAATGGCTTCAACAAACAGAGAAAGGGAAAAAATTCAAAGTTCCCAAAACTTAGTGAAAATGGCATGATCGTGAAGAGTGTGTCGCAAGCTTTATAACAACGCAAATGGCTCGTCAAACAAAGTTATGGTTTGAAATATATTCACGGTCAACTGAGACTAGTCAGCAGGGGACATATCATCGTCTGTACTACTGACGTTAGCAGCTGACATGGCAGGGTGATGTGATCATAGAGATTTTGATGTCAGCATGCCACATCCTGCCATGTGTCACCCACCAATGGACTTTTCAAGGGTCCATATGGACTAATAGGAAAGTGCCATGTGGCACCCCCAAGAGATGCCATGTGGAACCACCCAAGAAGCGCCACGTTTCAGTACAACGTTGATAGGGTGAGCCACGCCATCATATGAGAAGGAAAATCAACAGGAGCCATGTGGCCAAATCACAGGGCAACATGTGGCATCCCAAGAATGCCCAATGTTAGCCCGTGAATGAATTTTGTTTTTAAAAAAAGAATCGACGGGTCTGCCAAGTCTGGCGGACCACACCAAATATATATAGTCATTAGTGGAGTTACTAGTGGACCGCTAAACATACCTAAGGTTTAAACAATGGAAAAATATATATGTTAACCACTACCAAAAACAAAGTCCGGCGAGTTTGACCCCGGAACCTACGGCTAGTACAAAGCCTTTAAAACTCGGCTCTAACCAATGTGCCAAGGGGTGTTCCTTGGTACATCCACCACCGTTAATATTTAAGAATGCATATTCGGCTAGAGCTGGGGGGAAGGCACACAACCATACTGTACAATCCGACATGGATTTTGAGATAGATCTTGTCATAATTGTAGGTGCAGAGAGCATAGAAACCAAGACGAGATTTCTATTGGGCCTGGGAGTGCTAGAGTCTAATCAGAGCATGGAGACAATCATTTTTGGATAATTCGACGCCACGAATCCAATGGTGATGTTTGTTTTCTTATCTAAGCATTATTTCTGGAGCTTGATTTAAGAATGAGGCATATTCATGTATTTGCCAAATTCTTTTGCCGAGTTAATAAAAGAGCCTACCCATTTGAGAGCAGGACCCAGAGACGTAGTCCACCAGGGACGAACTCCGTTATCAAGTTTTTGTGTTCAAATATGATGCTTATGTCTCTTCATTTCTAAGTTTTCAGTTCTTTAATGGTGCACACTAATTTATGCTCATTTAATACAATTATTTATAATTCACTATGAAAAGATCCCGGATCAATTTCTAGGGGGGCATCACCAGATTTGTAGCATGGGATCTTAGGAAAATATGTAAAGAACAACAACGGTAACTCAGAAAAACAAGATATAACAACAAACTTTCATCAAGTTTTTTGCAAAATGGTGTGTAATACACTAATCTAGAGGGTGATGATGGGCCTCCACATTGTAGATCATAAGGCCCATCTATGATCATTTTTACCTTCTTTTGTACCTAATGAACCCTTGTTTGGCCATCATTAATATAATAATATGGTTTTGTTCAATTAAATGATGAAAGGAATATGTTGATTGATAAAGTGTGTGTTGTATCTAATTTTATCTCTTGATTTCATGATGTTATGGATATTTGCATGCCTACTAACCCAAGACCCATGGTCATGTTGAATAAATTATTGTCATTGACATAAAAGACAAGTAAGTATTCAAATATAAATGTGACTTTAATAAATACAAAAGTGAGAGTGGATTAGAAATAAAGTTAAGTAAAAGTGGAGTAAACATTAAAGTGGATTAAAAAGGGTAAAAGTTAGAAATGAAAATACGTAAAAGTGGAGTAAACATGAAAATGGGTTAAAAAAGGTAAAAGTGAAAGTGGAGTAAATGTGCACATGGATTTAAAACCCATGGTGGTATTTTACCCATGGTATGTTAAAATGTGAATTAAAAAATAAAAATGGGGGAAATTAATTATTTATTTAATAAAAGTTGTGTCTTTTCAAATGAACATGACTTTTCATGTGGAGCTTATGCTAAACTATAAATGGAGAAGATGATTATGAGAAATAAGTTTGTGTGTGGGTGAAAATGTAATATTATTATGCATATCATTTGAGGAGTGATGATTGAATATCATTCAAGTAGCACCGATTAAAGATCAGATCTAGTGTTCTAGAAAATAGATCTGGCATTCTAGAAATCTTAATTTGTAAAGGCAGAGTGAAAGCAGAAGTAGCTAGTGAAAAACAAATGTGGTGAAAGAAGAAGTAATGAGCTCAGAGAAGATTTGGTGAAGATAGAAGCATCAAGTAGACCAGTGAAGGAAATGCATAAGAAGAACCTGTAAACTTGTAAGTAGGTCAGTGGCTACAAACAATAGAGGGTATTGGTGTCTCATGTAGGTCAGTGCCTACAAACAGTAGAAGGGATCTATTGTCATAGGGGTAGACCCAGGGTTCAATGCTATAACAACGCACCAACAAAACCCTAACTATCGACCCTTTCGACAATACCTGTGAAGCAGATGAAGTCTCATCCGAGGTAGAGGTAGGGGTGGTTGCAGGACTCAAATTTCTACAACCTAGTTGGGACACAGATCTGTGATTATGATACTTAACATAGCACTTAGGAATTAACACTCATCAATATTTAACCCTTAGCCACATTGCAGGAGAAAACCATAATTACGAAACAATGCAGTATTCACAAGATCTAATACATCCAAGCACTTAACATATAGAAATAGATCTGATCTAGTATTCATTCACATTACTAAGCACTAAGATACTATATCAGATGCATCTAACATATATTATTGTACTAAGCATAAATCGCATCAATAGCACAACAACCATAATTCACAAAGAAATTACAACACAGGATATACATGGTTCACCCCAGTGTGGGGCTACGTCCACCAACTCTTCTCTTCTTTATTGTCTTCTATCAATCTTCTACAAGCACAGAACCTCAATAACCCACTCCACATAGGAGAGGAGATGTGTGCGCACCTCGCCAGACCCTCCTTCCCCGAGCTAGGTTACAACACAAAGCCTCTTTACAATCACTTGCACTTAGCTCTACAAGTTCTCATGCACACAGTATGCACAAAGCTAACTCAATCATGTAGATCCAACTACTTACATCATTTCCACTCAGCGTAATATAACACTTAGCACCACTTCTCTCTTAGACCTAGTCTTATATTTCTTACATTGTCTATATTTCTATTTATAAAATACAAAAGGGGCCAACGCATGGGAAAAACCCATGGGCTGACATCCCATACCCATTACATAAACCCTAAACCCAAAAATTCCCTAAGAAGGGGCCTAGATCCCATGATCCCCGCTTCGCCTTGTGCTCCACCTTCAACCAGCCTGTTGAAGTCCCAAAAATGGTCAAACATGACCAAGGTTCTCCAAGACTTGGTCAAGGGCCAACAAGATCAATGTCTCTTATAGGTCGGTGCCAACAAACAATAGAGGGGATTGATGTCTGTTGTAGGTTGGTGCCTACAAAAAATAGTTGGGATTGGCATATCCAATAGGTTGGTTCCTACAAACATTTGTAACCATAGCTTGGTGCCTACAAATTTATAACACTACAAGGAAAATACCTTCTACCAGAGGTTTTTGTGGAAGCCCCTATAAAAATAATCCAAAAATCCATTTATAACAGAGGACACTAGTGGAGGAGAGTGGGCGAAGGTTTTAACGGATGTTTTTTTACAGTGAATTTATAAATACATAATGCAATGATGCATTTTAAACTACGTATGCACCAATGCTCTAAAAAATGGCGCATAATGGTAGGGTTATTTCAAAAAAATATATATTGTGGTGCGCTACTTAAATACTGACGCACCAGTTTGCATTGTTTCTCTAAACAATGGCACACCATCATAGGATTATTTAAAAATATATATACTCTGGTGCGCTACTTAAATAATGATCCACCGATGCGTCTAATAATTGAACGTACCGTAACAGGGTTAAATAAAAAAAACATTACCGGCCGTAAAAAAAATCATTTTTACCATTTTTAGTGTTGTTGAGCTCTCAAGAACCGGTGAAAATTTTTCCTCTTTGAAGCACCCTATAGTCGATGCTTCCCTTGCTTTCCTTCCTTCCGTCCATTGATTAGTGTGTGGATTTCAAATTTTTTCAAATGGTGGAAAATTTTGGTTTTTTGGACTACGTGGCAACCATGCCTCCCTGACGAGGAAATGTCGAGGTAATGTTTTTATTTCTTTATAACTTAAACTTTTAGCGGATTAAAATTCAAAATTCAGTTAAATTTCCACTGTTTTGTTTTTTGCGCGGTGTGTTTGAGTCGTTCATCTCGCATCGCAGACGATGCACCCTGAAAATTTACAGGGTGCACTGAAACACCATGCCTAATTTTTTCAGTAATGAGTTTGTAAAATCTAACAAACTAGAGCGTTGGGTAAAATTTAATGCACCGGTGCGTAATTTAATCTTTGCACCACCTAAAATAATATAGTTGATTTTCCATGGTGCATTGAAATAGCATTAACACACTGAGGCGTTACGTTAAATCACACACCACATAAATCCAATATATTATTTTATGTGGTGCGTTGGTACGCTTACGCATTGGTGCATTAATGATTGCCCAATGCACCACCATAAAAAATTAGAGCCTAAATGCCAAAGTACCATAATTATCAATTTAAAAAAAAATATTGATGTGTTGTGTCACCTTTCCTGTAACGCACCACTGCATGTCAAGAAAGGCTACACACCACAGTAAATTTAAAAAAAAAAATGGTTTTATGGTGCTTTAGGATTTTAAGTTTTTATTATTTTAGGCAGTGCGTCGGTTAACCTTAATGCACCGGTGCAACAAAGTTATACAATGCACCGCATAAAATAATATACACATTTATACGATGAGTTATGTTATATTTTTGCACCGTTGAAGATGCTCACAAGTAATATAAGCACCACATGCAGTGCTTAATTGTTTTTTGGGCACACCAATGATTAAATTTACTTTTTTTTTGAAGAAAGTTATTTTTCCGTATTTATAAATAAATTTCTCATTGACTATTTTTTTTTTTGTGTTTTATGCATGAGGTTGATGTATTTTATATGTTAATCATGTAGAGATGTCAATAGAGAGAGCAACAACAACAACAGGAGAAGAGGGTTGACCTGTACAATATTGGATGAGATTGGGAGGCGAGGGAGAGGGAGAGGGATTTGTACCATTTCCCTATTATTGCAGCAACCCAAGTCCTCTTCAGGAATGTAGGCCTCCTTAATTACTATGAGGAGGCTACATCCCTGAATGGTCACTATGGGTTCTTGGTGCAGTTGATCTATGGATGGGATGTCCATTCATGTCATTCCTAATCATTGGTACCATCCCACTAAGGAGGATATATATTTTATCACTTGGCTATCCACGAGAGGGGAGGATTTTCCCCAGTTCCCTGATGTCCCAATCAATGTTGCAACATAGAGTCAACTCATGTACTCTAAAAGATATATTGGGGTTGTTGTACTTTCTCCAACTGATTTTTAGGTGTAAGGTAGACAACTACATATTGCTTCTTTCGGTGCAGAGGAGGTTAGGTGCCTCTCACTTTTAGTGACGACCATTGCACACTTTACCAGTGATGGGAAGTGCATCAGTTGCGCTCTTTTGTATTATGTTGATTATTTGATATAGAGGTCACAATGTATTAGATGGTTTTCCATTTTTTTGTGGCAGTTTTGTATAGCTCTAGATAGATTTTGTGTAATGATACATGGGAGGGAGACTTCCCTTTTGCTTCAGAGTTGTTTTGTTTATTTTTTGAGAGGTTTCCCGGGATGAGGCATACTTTCTTCCATCATCCTTCTAGGTCGATGACTCAGGTGCAGATGCACATGTGGGGTGAAATGATGCCCAAGAGGGGTTAGTCAGAGTTTTCAACCAGGATTTCCACTTATGCACTAGGGCTACTAGCTAGTGAGGCCGATCACATATTCGTGATTGTGTCGTTTCCTTATGCGGGGTTGGACTGGTGAGGATGTCCGAACATATTCTTCACACTAGATGAGCCACCAAATTCTAGAGGTAATATTAGTGTTTTGTTTAAATTAATCTAGTTTCACTTTATTGTCTTACTTAATTAGAATAAAATTAATTCTAACACATTCTTTTACTTTTTTTATTAAATTGTTTAATGAAATTGTCTAATTATTGTTGTGTACTACATATTTTGCAGATATTGGCAAATTCCTTAGGGACATGCCTCTTCCCCCACCAGATGCATATGAGGAGATTCCTGAGGCCACGACGGGTTAGGGTCCATGGGTGCAGATACCCAGCTGCATGTATCATAGGCTGGATACTAGATTTAGGTTGGAGTTGGGTGACTGACTCTGTGCACTTTTGGTTGAGGTTGGAGTGTGCCCTGTACTAATGTGTGACATCAGAGAATATCTTATGCTCTTGGATATTTGGATGGATATTTTGTACGATATGATGCCTCTTATGCATCATATCGCCAGAGTTACTAGGATACTAGAAACGAGTAGGGTTTTCAATGATACACACTCTTCCTCTAGTAACCGTTCATCAGGTAACCCATAGACTAACGAGAGTGGTCATGATTCTTCTCCACCTCCTACTCCTTCACCTCACGTAGCTGAGAAATAAACACTTATTCCTCCACCAATTGTTTCTCATGAAAGAGTCGGCCAACAACCTCCTCCTCCAACTCCTACTTCTCCTCACAGAATCGAACGACCACCTCCTCCTCCACCTCCTAGTTCTCCTCACAGAGTCAACCAACCATGCCCTAATGTTCCACTTCCTCTTGACCATCCATCATCTTCTACTATAGACAAGGCCTCCACTACTATTGTAGATATGATTATCACATCGACTAGAATAGATATGTTATAATAGTTATTTGACTTGTTCATGATATATATATATATATATATGGTGCATTTTTTCTATACATGTTGATGTACTTAATTTATATTTTGATGTTGATGTGTATATTGTTATGTCATGTTAGATATGTTTGTTAAATGTGTTTGATAGATGTGTATGTTATAACATTGCTCATTTGATGTGCATTTTTCCTATTGAACATGATGATGTATTTAATTAATTTATATGTTTATGTTGATGTGTACATTGTTAGGTCATGTAAAATATGTTTGTTAAATTTGCTTGATAGATGTGTATGTTAAATGATGCTTGTTAGATGCGTGTTGTTGGTTGTGGAGCCTAATTATCTTCCTGATTCAGAGGTATTTTACTTTCAGCCATGTTTATACCCCATGAAGTATTTACACCCCAGAAGTATGTACACTCTTCCACGCAGGGGAGTGCAGAGGGGGGGCACCCCCTCTGCAGGGTCCCGGGGAGCTATCCCCCTGGCTGGAGGGTCTGGGGGCAAAGCCCCTGAAGGAAAAATTGCCTTGTAAATGTATATTGTAATTTCATTGTAAATCTAGACCGTTCATTATAAGGTCGCATATCTAACGATAGAGATTATGTTAGGGTTTTTTTCCCTACAAGGAAACCCTCTTTTATGAGGGAAATGTATTGCGGCTATGATGGATGATGAAGATTGTATTCTAAGATAGGAGACTGTGAGAGAAAGAAGAGGAAGTTACAACGGGTTTGTTGTAGGTTGTATCCCTTCATATGCTGGATAATAAGAAAGGAAGGACCTGGCAATATCTTTGGTGGACGTAGCCCACACTGGGTGAATCACGTAAATTTGTGTCTCTATTGTATTGTGAATCTCTAGTGTTTTGTTTCTGCATTTGTTTTATTTTATTTCTCCATGGTCCTGTTTTTCTAACAACTGGTATCAGAGCAAAAGGTAACTCATAGGAAAAGAGGGTTCCTGGTTTGAGTGGGAGAAATGTCAAAAGATGGAAAGTTTAGGGTCGAGAAATTTAACGGCCAAAATTACCAGCTATGGAAGATGCAGGTGGAAGACTATTTATATCAAAAGGATCTATTCCTACCATTGGGCGGAATAACAAATAAGATAGTGGCTACGAAG
>JASDQU010307050.1:72135-89386 GCA_032191745.1 Picea mariana | reverse complement strand
ACAATTAGCACACCTATGGTGGTTGGTTGCAAGCTGAGTAAAGATGATATCTCACCTGATGTTGATCAAAGAACATATCGCTCTATGATAGGCAGTCTTATGTACATCACAACATCCCGTCCTGATATAATGCAAGCTGTTGGAATGGTAAGTCGTTTTCAGTCTGCTCCTAAACAAAGTCATTTGGTGGCTGTCAAAAGAATATTTAAATACTTGAAGGGAACAATGAATTATGGTCTGTGGCATCCTAGAAATAATAATTTCTAGTTAACTGCTTATTCAAATGTAGACTAGGCAAACTGTGTTGATGAGAGAAAAAGCACCAGTGGAGGAGCATTTTTTCTGGGTGACTCATTAGTTGCATGGCTTAGTAAAAAGCAGGGATCCATCTCTTTATCTACTATAGAGGAAGAATATATTGCTGCTGCTACTTACTGCACACAAATTGTATGGATGATACAAACTCTTGCAGATCTAAAGGTAAATTACACTGATCCCATTCCAATTCACTGTGATAACACCAGTGCCATTAGTGTCTCCAAGAATCCTGTTCTTCATTCCAAGAGTAAGAATATTCCAATCAAGTACCATTTTCTCAGAGAACAAGTTACAAACAGAATTGTTCAACTGAATTATATACCTTCTACAGAACAGATTGTTGATATCTTTACTAAACCATTAGCAGCAACCCCTTTTGGATATCTTCATCAAAATTTTGGGGTTATAATCTCTTGTGCCTAATCTGTTCACCTGGTCAGGGGGAGTACTTATTGAATATATGGTGTATTTCCAAGATGCTTATAGTTGACAGGGTGAGTATGTTTTATAAAAGATCAGGGGAAGAATGGTTCTTCTTTGACATTGATGTCAAACAGGGAGAAAAAAAAAACAGGAGAGAAGATCTGAATGCATGTGGGTGCTTGTGTTACCATCAATGCCAAAGGGGGATATTGTTGGAAAATATTTAACAGACAACGAATGGCATAAGTACAGGAAGAGCGAATGGCATGAGTACAGAAAGAATGTACAGACGAATGGCATAAGTACGGAAAGAATGTATAGAGATTGTTGGCAAATATTTAACAGACAGTGAATGCTTGTCATTGATGGCAACAGTGAAGATGACATGAGAACAACAAGTTTGTAATCAACAGGAAAACATAATATAAGTCCAGAGAGGTAAATGATCGAAGGCAGCGAATGAACGAAGGCAGCGAATGAAGCGAATGAACGAAGGCAACGAATGAGCGAAAGTTTGAGAAGAATCTCCTGAGAAGAAGAATCTTTGATCATTGAAGAGGGAGGTAGATCTCAGCCGTCAGATCCGAGTGCAGGGTCCAACCACCGTCGGATCGAAGAGAACCTGCACTATCTTTAAAGTGCAAGGAGAAGTTGCCGAAATCGCGATATGAAAATTCCCGATTTAATCGCAGCCGTTAAGTTAAGAAGTGATCTGGACCGTTGATTTTCTTCATGGAGTATCGGGGATCGGGACTTTGATGTGACAAAAACACTTGAAAACACAAATGCCGAAATCGCGATATGAGAATTAGTGATTTAATCGCAGCCATTAAGTTAAGAAGTGATTTGGACCGTTGATTTTCTTCATGGAGTATCGGGGATCGGGACTTTGAAGTGACAAAAACACAAGGCAACAAGAATGTCGAAATTGTGATATGCGATATGGTGATTCAATCACAGTTGTTAAATCAATCTTTGATTTGGACCATTGATGTAACTCCATATCGGAGTTTCGGGGATCGCGACTTGGGGAGGCAAAGAACCCAATGCATCAAGAATGTCGATTTCGCGATATGCGAAATCGCGATATAATCGCAGTTGTTAAATAGAGATTAGATCTGGACCGTTGATCATACTCCATATTGGAGTTTCGTGGATTGGGATTTGGAAGTGACAAGAACATTCATCACAGGAATGTCGAAATCGCGATATGCAAAATCGCGAAATGATCTGAGCTGTCAGACCAAGCATTAATCGGGACAGTTGATCCCACGCCATTTCGGGGTATCTTGGATCGCGACTTGGAGCGTTGAGATGCCTCATCTCCAGACTCGTGAAATGAAAAATTGTGAAAGCGCCTTATGCATAAGGCTATGGTCATAGCACTTGGTCACAGGAAGAGAAGGAGTCAGTCCAGATAAGCTCCTTTTTGGATTTTCGGAGATCGCGACATGAAGTATCGAGACACTTGGGCACAAGAATGGCGAAATGACGAAACCTGACTTAAAAAGGAAAGAATAATAAAGATCATCCAACGGTGCAGATAAAACTTGAATGAGATCGAAGGGTTACTGTTCTTTCTCACAGATTAACCTTTCAGTTACAAATCTGTTAGTGAAATGGACTCATGATTTCCAATCGGTTGGCGTTTCAGTTTCTTAGACAGTTGTCGTCATTTTTCCTAAGGTGTTGGGAAGTTGAACCATCGTGTTGGTGTGTATAAAAGAAGATGAAATAGAATGTTTCTGGTTGGTTGTTCTGTAAGTGAAAAAGAATGAAACTGTAAGAATAGAGAAGAAGAGGATGCACAGGAGGAGATTGAGCATATGTGTAGTGAAAGAGTAAAAGCAGAGTAACAGAACAGAAAGAGTAGAAGCATAGCAGAATGACAGAAAGAGAAAAAGTAGAGTAGAATGAGAGAACGAGTTGATGCAAAGCATACCTACTGAACAGACAGAGGAAGAGAAGAGAAACAGAACAGTGTGCAGAAGACCAAATTTACAGAACAAAGAAAGATTGGTAAGAACAAATTTATCTGTAAATTTGAATGCTTATTTGATGATTTATATTTTAGGGAGGTTGGGAGGTGCTCGGGAGGACTTTTGTCCTCAGAGGTTCAAGTGGGAGCTTGAACATAGGAATTTGTAGCTTCCATCTGGTTGCAGCCAGAGAAACCAGGGTGGTGCTAGGGAGAACAAGTGTTCTCTGTTATACAGGTTGGAGCATGTGTAACTGGAAGTTGGTGCTTCCATCCAGTTGGTGCTGGAACATATAGGGAGTTGGTGCTTCCTTCTAGTGGGTGCTAGAAAAACCAGAGAGTTGGTGCTCTCAAACAAGTTGAAGCTTGTAAAACAGAGGTAGCAGCCTCACATTGAGTTGGTGCTCAATTAAAGATGATGTACAGAACTTAAAATACTGCCTATCATTTCGAAGAAGAAGAGGTTTTCTCCCTTTATGGGTTTCCTCGTGAAAATCTGTCTTTGTGTATACCTTATGTGTGATTGATACTTTTTAATTTTACTGTCCATATGCTGTATAACATTGATGATCACTTGAAGAAAGTTTAAGAATATTTTAATAGACTTAAAATTGTTTAAGCTCAAATACAACTGATTCACCCCCCCCCCTCTTAGTTGTATCAGTAATTTCAACATCACTATGTACTGGTAGCTTCCCCACTCGGTCACAAATGTAGTCTTATGTCTTTCTTCCTGCACAATATTTATCTGGTAATATATTGAGAATCCATCTATAGAAGATTAGGCGTCCTGACCTCCTACATTCTCTAACACTTCATCTGTAAAAGGTGTCGAAAATGGATCGTGTAGACATGCATCATTTAGCTTTCTCAATTCTACACAAATTATGATTCCCCCTATTTTCTTATCTTGTACTACCATTGGACTTATCCATTCCGATTCTACTACTAATTCAATGATTCTTTCTTCTAACATTTGGTCTATCTATACCTTTACCTTATCTTTATACTTTAGGTTCAATCTATAGAGTCTTTGTCTTACCAACCTAACATCTGGCTTCAAAGGGATCTTCGTCTCTCCTAGCTCACGAACTATCCCTTTCATTTATGAAAATGTGGTTGGGAATAGATCTTGATACTTGCACAATAAGTCTGCAATGTTTTCCACGGTTTCATCATTCCAATAGCCACTTATTTGCGCAAACTTTCATTTCTCTTTTGTCCCAATATTCACCTTACACATCCTTAATGGTTGTGCATATGCAACATATCCAAGATCTGGACCTTCTATTGTGCATTCCCCCTCAGTTTCAGGTATTTGTATATTTCTTGGATCTTTGTTGTCCTAATATTCCTTACCAACATTATAACATTCCAGTATTTCATGAAATTTCATAGAAGCTCTATGTGCATTATACATATGTACTACATCCATCGACCCTTCTACTAAAAAAATCTTGTTTCTATTGGCATGCAAAGCTGCATCTACTAATGGTGATTCATTTTCAAAAGTAAATGTTATTTTAAACCTTTGAGTTAGCTCATTCTAGTTCGTTGTTTCTCTATGCATTTCTAGTTCAAGGTACCAGTTCTTAGGGATCGTATACAATATATGTATGAACCTATGCATCCATTCCTCCTTCAGTATCGAACTCCATATCTTTCTTCACTACACAATATAATCTATCAGGTCACTTACTCCTGCATGTTTCTGTGCAATATACTCAACATCGGTACCAAATCTAACTTGCATTAATATTTTATACTATTACTAGTCTTCTATTCCTTCTTTATGGTAAGCCCACCATCTAGCTAGAGTATCCTTCAATGCAATATATAATACCAACAATGTTTGTTTTTTGGGTATCGACAACTCAAATGCCTTTACAAAAGAGCTTATGTCATTCAAACCATCATACTTGGGCGGGTCACATAACTTTGTTCCAATCCATTGCAACGAACGAGTAATGTGGGCACACCGTCTCGTTGATACTTCATGCATCCTTTGCTCCCAGTGTTGCAAACCTTCCTCTAAATCTGACACACATAATCTAATTCTTCTCCAACTTAGTGCATCATCCACAGTCGGATTAATATAGTCGTCCATTCCTGCATTCATATTATACAAGTTATCAATTTCATTCCCTTTAGCTGGTTCTATATACCTCCTTCCTTCTGTCAGATCCAACGGTGTAGTAACCTTCAAGTCCCCTACTTCAAATATCATTTCCCTTTTCTTCATATTAATAATCGCCTGATTGTCAAAGGCCCATTCAAGCCCCATTAGAGCTGGATATGGCTGACTATCCATGATCACGACAAATTTGAAATATGATATACTGTGCACCCCATCTATATTCATAGGTATCCATAACAATCGACCAATTGGTACTTTCTTGTGTTGATTCACCAATCTTAACTAGATGGGAGACCAAATTAACTTCGACTTCCCCATCATTTCTCGTGTTTTATTTGGTAACACATTTACATTAGAACCTAAGTCTAAAATGACATTGTCCATGTCATAGTTTCCAATATGCAAACTTAGTCTAAACTCTTTGCTTGTCCATGTCATTTTCCATGTCATAGTACCTAATTCACTACCCTCTGCATGGTAGGAACTTCCCTTTCTTGCATGCAATGATCAGTCATTCCACACAATGCATTTAACATAGTTTCATCTTTCATCAATTCTAAACAAGTTTTCAAAAATTATTTCAAAGTACTTACATGTTGAAGCAACCTTTTTGGGATAGTACGATAATAGACCGAAGGCATGTCAAACATAAGAGGTGTAGATGATGTTTATGCTATCTAATATGATCCTGCTATCCAATATGATCCTAGTATCTCCTTCCTTATTTGTTGATACATCTCTTTTTCTTAATGTGGGTCAAATGTTGGCATAGGTTCTGATGATTTCCCCACTCATTTCTCCATCTACGTTCCTTTATCCACCCCTATCCTAGATCCTCTGCACATGATAATGACTATTCTAGGTCTTTCGTCGCACTTCTCTGCTGATAGATTTTGTACCTTCTGGTTCAGATTATGGTTATGCTTCCCTCTTTCCTTCAACTTTGCAAGTAGATATGAACATTATTTTGCCGTATGATCCAGTGCTCTATAATACGTGTAGGTTGTACAAGGATTCAGATAGTCACGAACTAAGTGTCCAAGTTGATTACAATTTTATCAAATTATTGGTCCTCTACCTCCTCTGCCAAAACCCCCTCTGCCAAATCCTCTTCGGCCACCTAGAATAAAGCCTCTATAATTGTTATATTGTGGAACGCCTCCTTTTGTTATAGTATTTTCCTCCTGAATTATACACATATCCGAAGTGTTCTCTGTCATCAAGTCGAATGCGCAACAATCCTTCTCTTCGTGCCCTACTGACTTGCAAAAGTTACAAAATAAATTCTGGGGTGTACTCTAGTATTTCTACAGCAGAGGACAATCATGTGGATGATGTCCCCATTTATTTCATATTTCATAGTACCCTCCTCCTGGTAATGGATTTGATGCTCCAATCACCAAATATTGTGCAAAGGTTGGGCATTCATCCTTATGGTGGCCTTCAGTCCTACTTGTGATACACCAACCTTTTTCCCTCTTGTCCTTTCCTTTTGTAAGGTCTTCTAATTAGATTGTCGAGGAATCTAAATGTGTCTGGACTTGAGCCATCCCCTACGGGAGATTCTTCCAGCTTCATCGCAATCTACAAGGCTTCAAGCTACGATGCAACCTTCTGTTGTATCAATGGGAAACAAATGTGTGGTAATAGTCCTGCAATAAACCATTCTCTGTGTTGTTGATCTAGAATTTGGAATTCCAATCTACCCATCAAACACTTAAATAGTTGGTCATCGTCCCAGGCTGACTCATTTTGCACTTCCTTTATTTACTTCAATTCTGTAATGTATTGTGACTCATATTTCGGCTTCTTGAACTCTTTTAATAATGCTTGACGAATTTCTTCCAATGTCCTCGTTTGACCTGTTAGTGTAGTACTTTGTAGTTTCATGTACCAAACTAATGTGTGGCCTCTAAACGTCGTTTCCAACTACGAAATATTTGTGGTCTCATCCTAGACATTCTTCATAGCCCAAATTGTCTCACATAGAAATAGATGTTGTTCTAGGTCCTCCAACCCAACTCCCTGGAATTCAGGCATTCTCAATGTATTGTCCACCCCTTCCATGGTATTTTGCGTAGTTCATCCCCCCATTGTTGTTGTTTGATTCTGACTTGACACACTACTTCCACTGCTTTGGCTACTACTATTTTGACTTCCTCTGCTAACTATAAGTTCGTTTGACAAATCTTCAAATGTTATCTCAAATCCAGGTGACGCACACGGGGTCTTGGATTCAATGTAGGATCCAGCCTCAGCAAGACTTAGTTGTTTTTCTATTATAGGATTGAACTGAGGATCCTCTCCCTCTCCTTCTATAAATGATATTTCTACAATCTGGACTATTGCATAGGGTTCTCTCCTCTCATACTCACTACGTAAATCTCATTTCTCAGCCCTAGTTTTCAACCTCTTTTATCTTCTTCCACTACGCAAAACCCCAAATTTGTCTTCTTCTTCTGATACACCTTCTTTGTTTCTATGCATCCTCAGTCCCTCGCTTCCTTATTCATTTCTTTCTTCATTCCTTCCTACCTTCATATCATACCCTCGTCAACCCCTAGTTCCCCTATGTGCACAAATCCCCCTAACAATTAGATTCCATCATCATCACACACTTGTCGCAAAACAAGATCTTTATCCAAGCACCCGATGCTTTCAGAAACCTTCTGCACAGAACCTTGAAAAAATCCCTTTCTACAACACTATACAAATGGGTACAATCTACTACAAATTTCGTAATATAACCCCCCCAATATGTTATTCAACCAGTAATCAACTGCACAAGAATTAGTATTTCTTACAAAATTCAATTGTCTTACCAGCTCAAGGGTCTAGTTCCTAAGAGATACAGTTCGATATCTTCCAGTATTCTCCACTAGCCTTTCTGACCATTCAAATAAAATATTCAGAAATTCACCAAAGAAAATATCATGTAGATCTGTGTACACATACCTCTACAACCATTTTTCAGCATTGATCCAAGGGTTTTGGTTCTCTCCTTGGGAAACTTATCACTTCTTCCTTTCCAACTTATCATTTTAGGGTCCCAAAAATGAAACCATTTGTTGGCACACAATTATAAGACCCTAGGTTCAAGTTATTCAACCAACAAAACCATTAGACACCAACCCTTTCGGCATCAACTGCATGCAAGTGAAGTCTCACCCAAGGCATATAATCGAGCTATAGGAACCAAGTTTCTGTAGGGATGAGGGGATGTGAGGCTATCAACATAACTATTAATACTTATTCACCTTGTGCACATAATCTTTATTTAGCATCCTTTTATCAGTCATCAAACCCTATGCGGAGCTTCCATTAACTAACAATTCACTACTTTTACCATAACATTGTGCAGCATTCACCCATCCATGATTCATTAAGTACCCTAAACCCTAGTGTGCATAAAAGTATAACATATATCACAACATAACCAACCCACTAAATCATTCATTATTATTGCGCATCGAGCATATGTTAAAAAGATCTATATTAATCATGCATAAACATAACATCCATGAAAAATCACATCAACAAACACATTAAACACAAGATTTTAACATGGTTCACCCAATCCTCAGGCTACATCCACAATGTCTGGCTTCTTATATTATTCTTCATTCACTAATCATCTCATGCCTATGCATTGTGCTTAGAAAAGATATAACATATTGTAATCCCCAAACCTGCCTAGTTGATTTGCAGTGCAAGCCTATCTCTGCATAACTCTCTTCATCAATCATGAAAAACCTAATCTCTTACTCTCAGCAAAAACAATATCCTAATATCCAACTCCATCTTCCCCAACACTTTACATATTTATACATAGAATTAGGGATAAAAACCCCAATAAAAACTTATCCCCAAAAACCATAATGGGTCATAACCATTTTCCTGCTTTAGCGCTGAACTGCTGCTTTTCCCTGCTTTTGCGTTGAACTACTAATTTTCCCTCATTTTGCGTTGAACTGTTGCTTTTCCCTACTTTTGCATTGAACTAATCTCTCTTGCTGCGCACATTGGTCCTTCCTTTTACTCTTCCCTCTGCTATGGTGCAGTTCCCAAAAATTAGTTATTCCTATCCAAAATTCTTGTCCAATAGAGTGTCTCATTCTATGGTTAAATATTAACTCCATATTGTAAGAGAATGAAAACCTCACATAAACACCATGGAAACTACAAAGGGCCCACAGACTGTCTCATTCTAAAGTCAGGTAGTGAATCAAATTAGAATATAGAGTTTTCCTATGAATCTCTTCCTTTTACCAAATTTTCTGCAACAATGGTTAGTGCTTTGAGTGGCTCTTACCGCACCATGAAATATTCCTTGTGGATTTTAACTTTATTCATGAAACTATATGACATAATCTAAATGCATCACACTATGTATGAGAACCCATAAAGAGGGTAGTCGACAATTCCTCTTTGTTGATCCTCGTACCATGTGTGTTTCCTAAAAACCAATGCAAACAAATACATTATAATGTTCCTTTTAGATCTCCCCAACAATGACAGGCTGTTTTATTACCCTGCAAAGAGAAATAAAAGAGATCATTCATTTATTTATCAATCCAGAGTTCGAGTGAAACTTGTGAGCTTTCGTGCATTGTATGTGTAGGCTCTAGGTTCTCTATTTACATCTAGTTATCTACATGCTTCTACATAAAGTAAGTTTCATTTTTATCTATGAAATGAAATGACATTTCTGAAAATCAAACACACCACACTTCGGGGAAAAAAAAAAACACACCACACTTGCAAAAAAATAAACATGCCACACTTGTGAAAAATAAGCACGAATCATTGTGATAGATCAACTAGTATTTGGCTCTTTGAGGTAATGCATAATGTTACCATGATCTATTTCACTATTTCTATTATCATTTATCATCATGCATAAGTATACAGTTTGCATTGGATAAAATAAATATAAAAGAAAACTCAAAATAAAGAAATATGCCAAGCTACAAAGTTATACAATTATCTTATGTGTATTAATATATTACGCTAGGATTTTTGTCTTGACCTAAGGGTTTAAAACTTTTCTCTTTGCTGCACTAGGTCACCCTAGTCCGGGGCGAGCCATGAATCCCCTAGAGGGAGGGCCTCAAGGTGCCTCCTACAACCAAGTCGTTTCATAGGATATGAAAGGCGATGGATTTCATCGACCGTCCTTTGAACCTCCCCTTGACATCCATTCTAATATTTTCTTTGAGGGATCCAAAAAAGGAAAAGATATGGAGATTGACCCTGGACCAACTCATGCAAACGTGGCTTGTCCATGGGAAACTAGGAAATGCATTCCTCAAGCACCGTTGGCACCGAAATATGTTAAGTACATGAATAATCTACAAATATACTTCAACAATAAACCAATAATAAACACCAAACCGTTCACCATAACACTCAACACAAGAATGTAGACAAAACCCTTGAGGTAGGGTAACACCATTTATTAAACCTTAAGGAAGGAATGCACTCCTCAAGCAATACTTTCTTGTTACAATGACCATATTCTTCACTATGTGTCATTACATTGATTACACTTCTTTATATAGCTCTCTCTATCCCCTAAGACCTTCTAGAGAGCCTTCTCACATTTATTACATCTAACTACCATAGTGGTCCTTTATTAATATAGTGGACCTAGTCCATCTTACATTGAATGACCACATTCTCATATATTAAATGACTTCCACTAATAATACATAACCACATTCCCATTGGGTACCTCCCTAGGTACCCCATATTACCTCCCTAGGTATATTACATTCCACCCCCCTTCACATGTTTCTTCCTCGAAACATGAGAAGAAACCATACAATATGACTAACTAATCAATGTAGCCAATTGGTACTAAGTACAACCATCCATCCATCTCAATGGAAGTCGAACATGATTTCCATCTGCTGCCTTGACACCCTGATATTGATCTGCATTATGTCAGTGTTTCCATGGGATTAGTTCTCTAGCCTTATGTCTTCCTGTAGTACTAGTATGCCTCCATGCACCTCTTGATCGGTTTCCTTTATGGTTCCCTGCTGGCGCATAAATGTGTTGATGCACACACCCTTGCCTTGATGATTGTTGTTTCTCTATATGATTTGGATGGAGATATACAACAAATGTAGGAATCTGTTCTTTTTTCCTCAAATTTGCAACACTTTGTGCATTTGAGTCAATGATCTCCTTAGCTTTTTGATTATGTCCTTCTTGTAGTTTTGCTTCATCTCCTTCTGTAGAATTTTCTTCTGCTTCAACTTCAGACTCAACAATAACTTCTTTGCTAGCCTCCATGGGCCCAACTTTCTTACTAAGAGACACATCGTGCAATGTGATTTTCATTTTCTTGTACCACAACTTCAAAAAAATGTTTTTGCACATTAATATTAATGGTACCCATTGATTCCATCCAAGGATAGCCCAAAACAATATCTCCATCAACCATATTTATAGCATGGAAATCAAAATGAAACACATGTTTGTCCATGGTGATATTCAAATATTTAAAAATTTGAAAATTTTCACCCCCAACCTGTGTGTTGTGAATATTCTTTGTAGGAACTTGCAATCTATTAACCAACTGAACATTGATAAAATTTTGTTGGCAACTAGGGTTAATAGAAACAATGACATTTTCTTTATGAATACAACCATGAACTTGTAATATAGATTTTCCACATGAAAAAAAACTCTCGGTGATGTCTTTATTCTTACTCTTTGTATGAGACCACTTTTCTAAAAGTAATTTTTCAAGCGCTTCCTCAGAAAGTGACATCCACTCAGAATGGTGAAATGATTGCCACCATATGAGAGCATCATCTTTGAAACCCCAGTCTACAAAAGATTTCCACTTCTCTTTCCATAATGACTTGTGAGATTGCATAAATTCTTCAATACTAAGGCCATCATCTCTTCCACTAAAAAATATCATTCTTGGAATAAATCTTCAACAAAAACTAAAGCTTAAAAATAACTTACTATGCAAATTGTGCGACTTTTTCCAAAAAAACCCTGAAAAATGGTTGAATTTGAAATTCTCATAACTTTACTTCCCGAACTCCGTTTCGGCTAATTTGTTTTTTAAAATCGGATATTTTTCCGAGAGGAATTCAAATATTCATTTTTTTTGGCCAAATTCTAATTAGAAAGTTTCAAATCTAAACTTGAAGTGGGTTGCCCTTTTTTTTCCCTAGAACAAATCTGCAAAAAGAGCCAAAACATTCTCCCCTTCTTTGGCAAACGAAAGTGCTCTGATACCACTTGTTAAGTACCAGAATAATATGTAAATATACTTCATCAATAAACCAATAATAAACACTAAACCATTCACCAGAACACTCAACACAAGAATGTAGACAAAACCCTTGACGTAGGGTAACACCATATATTATTCCTTAAGGAAGGAATGCACTCCTCAAGCAATACTTGTTTGTTAAAATGACCATATTCTTCACTATGTTTCATTACATTTATTACACTTATTTATATATCTCTCTCTATCCCTAGGACCTTTTGGAGATCCTTCTCACATTTATTACATCTAAGTACCATAGTGGTCCTTTATTAATATAGTGGACCCAGTCCACCTTACATTGAATGAACACATTCTCATATATTAAATGACTTCTACTAATAATACATAACCACATTCCCATTGGGTACCTCCCTAGGTACTCCATATT
Source organism: Picea mariana (assembly GCA_032191745.1). Taxonomy (NCBI): domain Eukaryota; kingdom Viridiplantae; phylum Streptophyta; class Pinopsida; order Pinales; family Pinaceae; genus Picea; species Picea mariana. The sequence continues at coordinate 76,842 of JASDQU010307050.1, read as the reverse complement.
ACCTCCCTAGGTATACTACACATTAATCTTTCTTCACATCTCTACTATTTATAATGCGTAATGCCCAAACCATTGAGGCAGAGATACATGAATTGACAAAAATATAGATGCGTAATCTAGTGCAATTTGTTATCCTATTGATTAAACCCATTTCTACATCTCAGTAGCTCAAAATAGGATCAATTCATTAATAAGCAGCATGTATATGGTACTATTAGTCCATATGCAATATTATTGCGAGCTATCAATATATTTGGATGTCTCCCCTAAAAATGAAAATTCCAACAAGATATTGGAGAATAATCATACAGGATATCTCAGAAACATAGTTTCATTCTAGATATGTATATGATCAAATAATCCAGATTGGAAAGTGATGATATAACCATGTATCTCTCTTTCTTGTTTGGAATCCAGTTGCGCTGATTCTTCCCATCATCAGCAAAAATTGACAGATATTCTTTGTTCGATAAGGCATGTGACTATTTCCCCATTCTCTTTCAGATCAATGGGATCTAAATGCATGACCTCCATCACCCCAAAATGACACACTACCAAGCTGCGCCATCCTCCATTATAACCATTAACCAACATAAAATTGATTCAAATGTCAATGCTCGAACTTCTATTTTTTTTGGACATCTGTTATAATCATAGATTACTCCCTCAGTATACCTAGGGAGGTAATATGGGGTACCTAGGGAGGTACCCAATGGGAATGTGGTTATGTATTATTAGTGGAAGTCATTTAATATATGAGAATGTGGTCATTTAATGTAAGGTGGACTAGGTCCACTATATTAATAAAAGACCACTATGGTAGTTAGATGTAATAAATGTGAGAAGGATCTCTAGAAAATCCTAGAGGATAAAGAGAGTTATATAAAGAAGTGTAAGCAATGTAATGAAACATAGTGAAGAATATGGTCATTGTAACAAGAAAGTATTACTTGAGGAGTGCATTCCTTCCTGAAGGAATAATATATGGTGTTACCCTACCTCAAGGGTTTTGTCTACATTCTTGTGTTGGGTGTTTTGGTGAATGGTTTGGTATTTATTATTGGTTTATTGCTGAACTATATTTGTATATTATTCAGGTACTTAACTAGTGGTATCAGAGTAAGAGATCCTTCTCACATTTATTACATCTAACTACCACAATGGTCCTTTATTAATATAGTGGACCTAGTCCACCTTACATTGAATGACCACATTCTCATATTTTAAATCACTTCGACTAATAATACATAACCACATTCCCATTGGGTACCTCCCTAGGTACCCCATATTACCTCCCTAGGTATACTACAAAATATGTGGTCAGCGTGGCCAAAATCAAAGAACAAAAACAATATATGAGAGATTATTCTCTGGTAGGAAAATTATTAGGCCTCTAGCCTTTTGAGCACAAGCTCATCAAATGGATACACCAGTGGTGAAAACCCAAGGGACATTATGACATACAACTAGGCTCCAAGGTATGTTTCACCATCATATTTCACAACCTATAGAATGAAACCACATCTTCGATGGGGGACCATACTTATTTAACTCAACCGACCTCTTCCTGTGCTTTTGGACGGAGAAGTTTATCCCTGAAAAAAAATATTTTGTGCATGCAACGGTCTGGATCTGACTCTATTCTCTACCACAGGAGTTCTGTTTATAAGAGATCCTTGTTGGTATTGGAAACACCAATGGGGTATATGTCAAGTCATTCGAGGCCACCAAAAAGAGAAGGTACACATACTATGATCACATCTGTGTCTATCTTAACATTTCCAAACCCCTCCCTAGATCCATTTCCTTGGAATACCATGATGAGGAATGGTCCCAAAGTATCGATTATGATCACATACCTTTTCATGTAGAAAATTCCATGAGCATGGACATCTCTTCAGAGCCCGCCCTCTCAACATTGTGAGCAAGGATGAAATCCATGAAGAAAGAAAATCAAAAGAAGGTTTCACCCAAGTGGTTGGTAGGGGTCGTCCCATTTTCAAGAAAATGGTAACACCTGGAACGAAGGAACCACCCACTAGTAATTATTTCGATGCCCTTCAAAAAATTCCATAGGACATGGATGAACCGCAGATCCCCCCTCAAGCATATACAACCCAACACAACCCAAAATGAAAATAAGGGAACACCCATGTCTTGGAGCAGGTCTCTCATATCCCCCCTTCCCATACCAAAGATAGTGAAGTTTCTGACCTAGAGGAAGGAGATGCAGAAATGGACCTAGACAAACATGACCTTGGGCTCCTCGACCCATCAGTAGACTCCTCGACCAATTCCATCTCTTGAATTGGCATCCATCGAAACCAACAGAAATATCAACACAAACTTCTGAAGGATGAAAATAAAAGAGGTAGAAAATCCACCCAACAACTCATATAGGAGATTGGGCACTTCATGGTGAACTTAGGTCAGATTCAGTTGATCTCTGGTAGATTTCCCTCTCTCCCCCAGCCCCCCACCGTCATCATGAAGCTCATGTCATGGAATATTCGGGTACTTAATGGTCGTAGCAAGCAATGACTTCTATGAGATTGCATCATAGCCGAACAACCTGACATTTTGTTCCTACAAGAAACAAAATGTGCAGGCGAAGAGATGGAACAAATCCTCTCTCGATGTTGGAGGTAGGGGTGAATAATAAGAATTGATGCAATAGACATAGTCATAGGTCTGACTATCCTATAGAACCCAAGCTCTGTGCTCATGGAGAACTTCTTCACCACCAGATGGAAAATAACAGTGGAATTTTGAGTCATCGGCTCCAATAAACCGAGATTCCTCACAAATGTTTATGGCCTTGCTACTCAGAGGGACAAGCTACCCTTCCTTCAAAATTTGGACTGGCTTGGAACCATCATTGGAGATCAAAGATGGATACTAGGCGGAAATTTCAACATGATATACAACCCTGAAGAAAAAAGAGGAGGGACTTGTAGACTTGAGGGTGAAAGTGATCACTTTCAATCCTTAATCAACAAGCTAAGTCTCATTGACCTTGAAACCCACAATGGCCTCTTCACTTGGTTGAATCGACGTTTAGGCTCCCAGCAGGTCACATTTCATCTAGAGAACTTCCTCATCTCATAGCCTATCATGTTGGATGGGTTCTCACTTGATGTGTGTATCCTAAATGCCTCATGCTCTGATCACTGGCCTATTCATCTCTGGGTGGATATCCTCGACTCTCCTGGGTGAAAACATTTCAGATTTGAGAAATTTTGGATCACTCATTTGGAATTCCAATCCATGGCCCATACCTAGTGAAAGGAAGTGGCCATCCCTCACGGTTCCCTAATTTATCATTTTCAACATAAATTAAAAAATTTCAAGGAATGCCTCAAGTTGTGGAACAAAAGAACTTTGACAACATCTTCAAAGCCCAAAGGAACTTGAATGATCAAATGAATCTCCTTCCACTTCAAATTATAAATCAAGGTCTCACAGAGAAACTCAAGGAGTAGGAAGAATTTCTCAAAAAACAGATGGATGAAAGGCCTTCATAAGAGGAAATCCTGTGGAGGCAAAAATCTAGGATTCAATGGCTTAAAGAGGGGGAACGAAACACCAATTTATTTCATCAATCGATGATCCATCGTAGGCACATCAACTGTATCTCACACTTATTTTCTAATCAAGGCTAGATCCTCCAAAACCATGAGGATCTTGAGAAGGAACTGGTATCCTACTACCAAGATCTACTGTCAGAACCCTCGGGTGATAGATCACCTACCATTGAAATAATCACTTAGAACATACCAACCAACATAACTCAAGAACATAACAAAGCCCTGATGAGATCGATCAATATCGAAGAAGTGGATTAGGTGCTCCATGACACTCCAAAAGGCAAATCTCCTAGACCTGATGGCTTCGCGACGAATTTTTTCATAACTGTTGGCCCATGATTCAAAAGGAGGTATGGGATCTCATTGAGGACTCATGTAAATCTGGTCAAGTTCTCCCTACTCTCAATGCAACCTTCCTTACCCTCATCCCTAAAGAAGAGTTATTTACTCGTCCTAAGCACTTCCAACCTATTTCTCTTTACAATGTAATTTATAAAATTCTCACAAAGGTGATCGCCTGTCGCCTTAAACCCCTGCTTCCCTTCATCATTTCTCCCAAATAGTTAGACTATGTCAAAGGAAGGTAAATTATTAATAGCATCATCCTGGTCCATGAATTCATACACTCCCTTCAAATCATGGTACTCCAGGTATGCTCTTAAATTTAGACCTTTCCAAAGATTTTGATAAGTTAAATTGGGCTTCTATGAAATCTACTCTCCTTGATTTTGGTTTTTCTCCTTCCTGGATAGACTAGATTCTAAGCCTCACTTCCTCTGCTTTCTTTTCCATCTTGATCAACGATGTCACCTCCTTCCCCTTCTCACCCTCTCGAGGCATCCGACAAGGGGATCCTTTGTCCCCTTTCATTTTTATCATCATGGTGGAGGGTCTAAGTTGGTTCATCAAAGAGGCCATTGATGACAAATATTTAGTTGGGCTACCCCTCCATGGCATTGATTCTCCCATCTCCCACAGTCAATTCGTTGATGATACCTTAATGATAGGTTCCCCTACTATTCACTAATCCCATCAAATTATCTACATTCTCCAAACCTTTTGTGACGCCTCTGGAATGGACATTAATCGAGACAAATCTCAGATATTCTTTTTTAACAAT
>JASDQU010307050.1:36107-51838 GCA_032191745.1 Picea mariana | reverse complement strand
CTTCAAGCTACAATGCAACCTTCTATTGTATCAATAGGCAACAAATGTGTGGTAATAGTTCTGCAATAAACCATTCTCTGTGTTGTTGATCTAGAATTTGGAATTCCAATCTACCCATCAAATACTTAAATAGTTGGTCATAGTCCCAAACTAACTCATTTTGCACTTCCTTTATTTACTTCAATTATGTAATGTATTCCGACTCATATTTCGGCTTCTTCAACTCTTTTAATAATGCTTGATGAATTTCTTCCATTGTCCTCATTTGACCTGTTAGTGTAGTACTTTGTAGTTTCATGTACCAAACTAATGTGTGGCCTCTAAACGTCGTTTCCAACTACGAAATATTTGTGGCCTCATCCTAGACATTCTTCATAGCCCAAATTGTATCACATAAAAATAAATGTTTTTCTAGGTCCTCCAACCCAACTCCTTGGAATTCAGGCATTCTCAATGTATTGTCTACCCCTTCCATGGCGTTTTGCATAGTTCATCCCCCCACTGTTGTTGTTTGATTCTGACTTGACACACTACTTCCACTGCTCTGGATACTACTATTTTGACTTCCTCTGTTAACTATAAGTTCTTTTGACAAATCTTCAAATGTTATCTCAAATCTAGGTGATGCACACGGGGTCTTGGATTCGATGCAGGATCTAGCCTCAGCAAGACTTAGTTGTTCTTCTATTATAGGATTGAACTGAGGATCCTCTCCCTCTCCTTTTGTACCTGATATTTCTACAATCTGGACTATTGCGTAGGGTTCTCTCCTCTCATACTGACTGTGTAAATCTCATTTCTCATCCCTAGTTTTCAACCTCTTTTATCTTCTTCCACTATGCAAAACCCAAAATTCGTCTTCTTATTCTTATACACCTTCTTTGTTTCTATGCATCCTCAGTCCCTCGCTTCCTTATTCATTTCTTTCTTCATTCCTTCCTAACTTCATACCATACCCTGGTCAGCCCCTAGTTCCCCTATGTGCGAAAATCCCCCTAACAATCAGATTCCATCATCGTCACACACTTGTCGCAAAACAACATCTTTATCCAAGCACCAAATGCTTTCAGAAACCTTCTGCACAGAACCTTAAAAAAATCCCTTTCTGCAACACTATACAACTGATTACAATCTACTACAAATTTCGTAATATAACCCCCCCCAATATGTTATTCAACCAGTAATCAACTATGCAAGAATTAGCATTTCTTACAAAATTCAATTGTCTTACCAGCTCAGGGGTCCAGTTCCTAAGAGATACAGTTCGGTATCTTCCAATATTCTCCACTAGCCTTTCTGACCATTCAACTAAAATATTCAGAAATTCACCAAAGAAAATATCATGTAGATCTGTGTACACATACCTCTGCAACCATTTTTCAGCATTGATCTAAGGGTTTTGGTTCTCTCCTTGGGAAAATTATCATTTCTTCCTTTCCAACTATTCAAGGATCTCTTTCTTCGTTAGTTTCCAAAACTTTCCCTCAATTACAAATTTAGGGTCCCGAAAATGAAACCATTTGCTGGCGTGCAATTATAAGACCATAGGTTCAAGTTATTCAACCAACAAAACCATTAGACACTGACCCTTTCAGCATCACCTGCATGCAAGTGAAGCCTCACCCAAGGCAGCTACTTGGGCTATAGGAACCAAGTTTCTGTAGGGATGAGGGGATGTGAAGCTATCAACATAACTATTAATACTTATTCACATTGTGCACATAATATTTATTTAGCATCCTTTTATCAGTCATCAAACCCTATGCGAAGCTTCCATTAACTAACAATTCACTACTTTTACCATAACATTGTGAAACATTCACCCATCCATGATTCATTAAGTACCCTAAACCCTAGTGTGCATAAAAGTATAACATAGATCATGACAAAACCAATGCACTAAATCATTCATTATTATTGTGCATCAAGCATATGTTAAAAAGATCTATATTAATCATGCATAAACATAAGATCCATGAAAAATCACATCAACAAACACATTAAACACAAGATTTTAACATGGTTCACCCAATCCTCGGGCTACATCCACAACGTCTGGCTTCTTATATTAGTCTTCATGCACTAATCATCTCATGCCTATGCATTGCGCTTACAAAAGATATAACATATTGTAATCCCCAAACCTGCCTAGTTTCTCTGCAGTGCAAGCCTATCTCTGCACAACTCTCTTCATCAATCATGAGCAACCTAATCTCTTACTCTCAGCAAAAACAATATCCTATTATCTTCCTAATATCCAACTCCATCTTCCCCAACACTTTACATATTTATACATAGAATTAGGGATAAAAAACCCAATAAAAAATTATCCCCAAAAACCATAATGGGTCATAACCATTTTCCTGCTTTAGTGCTGAACTGTTGCTTTTCCCTGCTTTTGCGTTGAACTACTATTTTTCCCTCCTTTTGCATTGAACTGTTGCTTTTCTGTACTTTTGTGTTGAACTAATCTCCCTTGCAACGCACATTGGTCCTTCCTTTTACTCTTCCCTCTGCTATGGTGCAGTTCCCAAAAATTAGTTATTCCTATCCAAAATTCTTGTCCAACAGAGTGTCTCATTCTATGGTTAAATATGAACTCCATATTGTAAGAGAATGAAAACCTCACATAAACACCATGGAAACTACAAAGGGCCCACATACTGTCTCATTCTAAAGTCAGGTAGTGAATCAAATTAGAATCTAGAGTTTTCCTATGAATCTCTTCCTTTTACCAAATTTTCCGCAACAATGGTTAGTGCTTTGAGTGGCTCTTACTGCACCACAAAATATTCCCTGTGGATTTTAACTTTATTCATGAAACTATATGACATAATCTAAATGCATCACACTACGTATGAGAACCCATAAAGAGGGTAGTCGACAATTCCTCTTTGTTGATCCTCGTACCATGTGTGTTTCCTAAAAACCAATGCAAACAAATACTTTATAATGTTCCTTTTAGATCTCCCCAACAATGATGCCAAAATGACAGGTTGTTTTATTACCCTACAAAGAGAAATAAAAGAGATTGTTCATTTATTTATCAATCCAGAGTTCGAGTGAAACTTGTGAGCTTTCATGCACTGTATGTGTAGGCTTTAGGTTCTCTATTTACATCTAGTTATCTACATGCTTCTACATAAAGTAAGTTTCATTGTTATCTATGAAATGAAATGACATTGCTGAAAATCAAACACACGACACTTCGGGAAAATAAATAAACAGACCACACTTGCAAAAAAGTAAACATGCCACACTTCTGAAAAATAAGCATGAATCATTGTGATAGATCAACTAGTATTTGGCTCTTTGAGGTAATGCATAATGTTACCATGCTCTATTTCACTATTTCTATTATCATTTATCATCATGCATAAGTATACAATTTTCATTGGATCAAATAAATATAAAAAAACACTCAAAATAAAGAAATATGCTAAGCTACGAAGTTATACAATTATCTTATGTGTATTAATATATTATGCTAGGGTTTTTGTGCCGGGGCGAGCCATGAATCCACTGGAGGGAGGGCCTCAAGGTGCCTCCTACAACCAAGTTGTTTCACAGGATATGAAAGGCAATGGATTTCATCAACCATCCTTTGAACCTCCCCTTGACATCCGTTCTAAGCTTTTCTTTGAGGGATCCAAAAAAGGAAAATATATGGAGATTGACCCTGGACCAACTCATGCAAAAGTGGCTCGTCCATGGGAAATTGGGAAATTCATTCCTCAAGCACCGTTGGCACCGAAATATGTTAAGTACCTGAATAATCTACAAATATACTTCAGCAATAAACCAATAATAAACACCAAACCATTCACCATAACACTCAACACAAGAATGTAGACAAAACCCTTGAGATAGGGTAACACCATATATTATTCCTTAAGGAAGGAATGCACTCCTCAAGCAATACTTTCTTGTTACAATGACCATATTCTTCACTATGTTTCATTATATTGCTTACACTTCTTTAAATAACTCTCTCTATCCCCCGAGACCTTCTAGAGATCCTTCTCACATTTATTACATCTAACTACCATAGTGGTCCTTTATTAATATAGTGGACCTAGTCCACCTTACATCGAATGACCACATTCTCATATATTAAATGAATTCCACTAATAATACATAACCACATTCCCATTAGGTACCCCATATTACCTCCCTAGGTATATTACATTCCACCCCCCTTCACATGTTTCTTCCTCGAAACACGAGAAGAAACCATACAATATGACTGACTAAGCAATGTTGCCAATTGGTACCAAGTACAACCATCCATCCATCCCAATGGAAGTCGAACATGATTTCCATCTTCTGCCTTGCCACCCTAATATTGATCTGCATTATGTCGGTGTTTCCATGGGATTAGTTCTCTAGCTTGATGTATTCCTTTAGTGCTAGTATGCCTCCATGCACCTCTTGATCGGTTTCCTTTATGGTTCCCTGCTGGTGCATAAATGTGTTGATGCACACACCCTTGCCTTGGTGAGTGTTGTTTCTCTATATGATTTGGATGGCGATATACAACAAATGTAGGAATCTGTTCTTTTTTCGTCAAATTTGCAACACTTTGTGCTTTTGAGTCAATGATCTCCTTAGCTTCTTGATTATGTCCTTCTTTTAGTTTTTCTTCATCTCCTTCTATAGACTTTTCTTCTTCTTCAACTTCAGACTCAACAATAACTTCTTAACTAGCCTCCATGGGACCAACTTTCTTACTAAGAGACACATCGTGCAATGTGATTTTCATTTTCTTGTACCACAACTTCAAAAACTTTTTTTGCACATTAATATTAATGGTACCCATTGATTCCATCCAAGGATAGCCCAAAACAATATCTTCATCAACCATATTTATAGCATGAAAATCAAAATGCAACACATGTTTGTCCATGGTGATCTTCAAATATTTAAAAATTTGAAAATTTTCACCCCCAACCTGTGTGTTGTGAATATTCTTTGTAGGAATTTGAAATATATTAACCAACTGAACATTGATAAAATTTTGTTGGCAACTAGGGTTAATAGAAACAGTGACATTTTCTTTATGAATGCAACCATGAACTTGTAATATAGATTTTCCACATGAAAAAAAACTCTTGGTGATGTATTTATCCTTACTCTTTGTATGAGACCACTTTTTTAAAAGTAATTTTTCAAGTTCTTCCTTAGAAAGTGACATCCACTCAGAATGGTGAAATGATTGCCACCATATGAGAGCATCATCTTTGAAACCTCAGTCTACAAAAGATTTCCACTTCTCTTTCCACAATGACTTGTGAGATTGTACAAATTCTTAAATACTAAGGCCATCATCTCTTCCACTAAAAAATATCATTCTTGGAATAAATATTCAACAAAAAATAAAGCTTAAAAATAACTTACTATGCAAATTGTGCGACTTTTTCCAGAAAAACCCTGAAAAATGGTCGAATTTAAAATGCTCATAACTTTACTTCCCAGACTTCGTTTTGGCTGATTTGTTTTTTAAAATAGGGTATTTTTCCGAGAGTAATTCAAATATTCAATTTTTTTGGCCAAATTCTCATCAGAAAGTTTCAAATCTAAACTTGAAGTGGGTCGCCCTTTTTTTCCCTAGAAAAAATCTGCAAAAACAGCCAAAACATTCTCCCCTTCTTTGGCAAAGGAAAGTGCTCTGATACCACTTGTTAAGTACCTGAATAATATGAAAATATACTTCATCAATAAACCAATAATAAACACCAAACCATTCACTAGAACACTCAACACAAGAATGTAGACAAAACCCTTGACGTAGGGTAACACCATATATTATTCCTTAAGGAAGGAATGCACTCCTCAAGAAATACTTGTTTGTTACAATGACCATATTCTTCACTATATTTCATTACATTTCTTACACTTCTTTATATATATCTCTCTATCCCTAGGACCTTCTAGAGAGCCTTCTCACATTTATTACATCTAACTACCATAGTGGTCCTTTATTAATATAGTGGACCTAGTCCACCTTACATTGAATGACCACATTCTCATATATTAAATGAATTCCACTAATAATACATAACCACATTCCCATTGGGTACCTCCCTAGGTACCCCATATTACCTCCCTAGGTATACTACACATTCATCTTTCTTCGCATCTCTACCATTTATAATGTGTAATGCCCAAACCATTGAGGCAAAGATACATGAACTAGCAAAAATATAGATGTGTAATCTAGTGCAATTTTTTGTCCTATTGATTAAACCCCTTTCTACATCTCAGTAGCTCAAAATAGGATCAATTCATTAATAAGCAACATGTATATGGTACTATTGGTTCATATGCAATATTATTGTGAGATATCAATATATTTGGATGTCTCCCCTAAAATTGAAAATTCCAACAAGATATTGGAGAATGATCATACGGGATATCTTAGAAACATAGTTTCGTTATAGATATGTATATGATCAAATAATCCAAATTGGAAAGTGATGATATAACCATGTATCTCTCTTTCTTGTTTGGAATCCAGTTGCTCCGATTCTTCCCATCGTGAGCAAAAATTGACAGATATTCTTTGTTCGATAAGGCATGTGACTATTTCCCCATTCTCTTTCGGAGCAATGGGATCTGAACCCATGACCTACATCACCCCAAGATGGCACACTACCAAGCTGCGCCATCCTCCATTATAACCATTAACCAACATAAAATTGATTCAAATGTCAATGCTAAAACTTCTATTTTTTTTGTACATTTGTTATAATCACAGATTACTCCCTCAGTATACCTAGGGAGGTAATATGGGATACCTAGGGAGGTACCCAATGGGAATGTGGTTATGTATTATTAGTGGAAGTCATTTAATATATGAGAATGTGGTCATTCAATGTAAGGTGGACTAGGTCCACTATATTAATAAAAGACCATTATGGTAGTTAGATGTAATAAATGTGAGAAGGATCTCTAGAAGGTCCTAGGGGATAAAGAGAGCTATATAAAGAAGTGTAAGCAATGTAATGAAACATAGTGAAGAATATGGTCATTGTAACAAGAAAGTATTGCTTGAGGAGTGCATTCCTTCCTTAAGGAATAATATATGGTGTTACCCTACCTCAAGGGTTTTGTCTACATTCTTTTGTTGGGTGTTCTGGTGAATGGTTTGGTATTTATTATTGGTTTATTGCTGAAGTATATTTGCATATTATTCAGGTACTTAACTAGTGGTATTAGAGTAAGAGAGCCTTCTCACATTTATTATATCTAACTACCATAGTGGTCCTTTATTAATATAGTGGACCTAGTCCACCTTACATTTAATGACCACATTCTCATATTTTAAATCACTTCCACTAATAATACATAACCACATTCCCATTGGGTACCTCCCTAGGTACCCCATATTACCTCCCTAGGTATACTACAAAATATGTGCTCAACACGACCAAAATCAAAGAACAAAAACAATATATGAGAGATTATTCTCTGGTAGGAAAATTATTAGGCCTCTAGCCTTTTGAGTGCAAGCTCATCAAATGGATACACTAGTGGTGAAAACCCAAGGGACATTATGACATACAAATAGGCTCCAAAGTATGTTTCACCATCATATTTCATAATCTAGAGACTGAAACCACATCTTCTATGGGGGACCATATTATTTAATGCAGACAACCTCTTCCTGTGCCTTTGGACATAGAAGTTTATCCCTGAAAAAAAATATTTTGTGCATGCAACGGTCTGGATCCGACTCTATTCCATGCCACAGGAGTTCTGGTTAGAAGAGATCCTTGTCGGTATTTGAAACACTAATGGGTTATATGTCAAGTCATTTGAGGCCACCAAAAAGAGAAAGTACACATCCTATGATCGCATCTATGTCTATCTTAACATTTCCAAACCCCTCCCTGGATCCATTTCCTTGGAATACCATGATGAGGAATGGTCCCAAAGTATCAATTACGATCACATACCTTTTCGATGTAGAAAATTCCATGAGCACGGACATCTCTTCAAATCCCTCCCTCTCAACATTGCGAGCAAGGATGAATTTCCAAGAAAATGGTAACACCTGCAATGAAGGAACCACCCACTAGTAATTCTTCCAATGCCCTTCAACAAATTATATGGGACATGGATGAACCGCAGATCCCCCCTCAAGAATATACAACCCAATGCAACCCAAAATGAAAATAAGGGAACACCCATGTCTTGGGGCAGGTCTCTCATATCCCCCCTTCCCATACCAAAGATAGTGGAGTTTCTAACCTAGAGGAAGGAGATGCAGAAATGGACCTAGACGAACATGACCTCATGCTTCTCGACCCATCAGCGAGCTCCTTGACCAATTCCATATTTGGACTTGGAATCCATCGAAACCAATATAAATATCAACACAAACTTTAGAAGGATGAAAAGAAAATAGGTAGAAAATCCACCCAACAACTCATATAGGATATTGGGCACTTCATGGTGAACTCAGGTCAGATTCAGTTGATCTCTGATAGATTTCCCTCTCCCTCTCCCCCACCATCATCATGAAGCTCATCTCATGGAATATTCAGGTACTTAACAATTGTAGCAAGCAATGACTTCTATGAGATCGCATCATATCAGAAAAACCTGACATTTTGTTCCTATAAGAAACAAAATGTGCAGGCAAAGAGATGGAACAAATCCTCTCTTGATGTTGGAGGTAGGGGTGAATGATAAGAATTGATGCAATAGGCACATTCAGAGGTCTGACTATCTTCTAGAACCCAAGCTCTGTGCTCATGGAAAACTTCTTCACCACCAGATGGAAAATCATAGTGGAATTTTGAGTCATCGGCTCCAATAAACTGGGATTCCTCACAAATGTTTATGGCCTCGCTACTCAGAGGGACAAGCTCCCCTTCCTTAAAAATTTGGACTATCTTGGAACCATCATCAGAGCTCAAAGATGGATACTGGGTAACGATTTCAACATGATCTGTAACCCTGAAGAGAAAAGAGGAGGGACTTGTAGACTTGAGGGTGAAAGTGATCACTTTCAATCCTTAATCGACAAGTTAAGTCTCATTGGCCTTGAAACCCAAAATGGCCTCTTCACTTGGTTGAACTGATGTTTAGGCTCCTAGTAGTTCACGTTTCATCTAGACCGCTTCCTCATCTCAGAGCCTATCATGTTGGATGGGTTCTCACTTGATGCGTGTATCCTAAATGCCTCATGCTCTGATCACTGGCCTATTCAACTTTGGGTGGATATCCCCAACTCTCCTAGGCAAAAACATTTCAGATTTGAGAAATTTTGGCTCGCTCATTTGGAATTCCAATCCATGGTCCCTACTTGGTGGAAGGAAGTGGCCATCCCTCACGGTTCCCTAATTTATCGTTTTTAGCAGAAATTAAAAAATTTCAAGAAATGCCTCAAGATGTGGAACAAAAAGAACTTTGACAACATCTTCGAAGCCCAAAGGAACTTGAATGATCAAATCAATATGCTTCCGCTTCAAATTAGAAATTAAGGTCTCACAGAGAAACTCAAGGAGTAGGAAGAATTTCTCAAAAACCAGATGGATGAAAGGACTTCATAAAAGGAAATCCCGTGGAGGCAGAAATCTAGGATCCAATGGCTTAAAGAGGGGGAACGAAACACCAATTTCTTTCATCAATCGACGATCCATCGCAATCACATCAACCATATCTCACACTTATTTTCTAATCAATGCCATATCCTCCAAAACCACAAGGATCTTGAGAAGGAACTGGTATCCTACTACCAAGATCTACTGTCAGAACCCTCGGGCGATAGATCACCTACCATTGAAATAATCACTTAGAACATACCAACCAACATAACTCAAGAAAATAATGAAGCCCTGATGAGATCGATCAATATCGAAGAAGTGGATTAGGTGCTCCATGAAACTCCAAAAGGCAAATCTCCTAGACCCGATGGCTTCACGACGAACTTTTTCATAACTGTTGGCCCATGATTCAGAAGGAGGTATGGGAACTCATTGAGGACTCATGTAAATCTGGTCAAGTTCTCCCTACTCTCAATGCAACCTTCCTTACCTTCATCCCTAAAGAAGAGTGATTTAATCATCCTAATCACTTCCAACCTATTTATCTTTACAATGTAATTTACAAAATTCTCACAAAGGTGGTCGCATGTCACCTTAAACCCCTGCTTCCCTTCATCATTTCTCCCGAAAAGTCAGGCTATGTTGAAGGAAGGTAAATTATTGACAGCATCATCCTGGTCCATGAATTCATACACTCCCTTCAAAGCATGGGTACTCCAGGTATGCTCTTAAATTTAGACCTTTCCAAAGATTTGATAAGTTAAACTAGGCCTATATGAAATATACTCTCCTTGATTTTGGTTTTTCTCCTTCCTGGATAGATTGGATTCTAAGCCTCACTTCCTCCGCTTTCTTTTCCATCCTAATCAACGATGTCCCCTCCTTCCCCTTCTCTCCCTCTCGAGGAATTCGATAAGGGGATCCTTTGTCCCCTTTCCTTTTTATCATCATGGTGGAGGGTCTAAGTTGGTTCATCAAAGTGGCCATTGCTGACAGATATTTAGCTGGGCTACCCCTCCATGGCATTGATCCTCCCGTCTCCCACAGTCAATAAATTGATGATACCTTAATGATAGGTTCCCCTACTGTTTTCGAAGCCCATCAAATTATCTACATTCTCCAAACCTTTTGTGATGCCTCTAGAATGAACATCAATCGAGACAAATCTCAAATATTCTTTTTTAACAATCCGCTTCCTGTCCAACTTCACATCACCAACCTCCTGGGATTTTCACATGGCTCCCTTCCATCCAAATACCTTGGCATTCCCCTCATTGACATAGTTTTACGGAACAACTCCTGGGAAGGACTTCTTTCTTCCTTGGCTAAAATAATTTCCTCTTGGACTTTTTTGTCCCTCAACCTCCCAAGTCACCTCATCCTCCCAAAATATGTTCCGCAAGCCATGCCCGTTTATTCTTTCTCAGCTCTAGAGGCTCTCAGTTTTGTTCTAACTACCATCAAAATTTTGAAAAGGAACTTTCTTTGGTAGGTTGCAAATACAAGGTGAAAAGGGGATCTAATTAGCTGGGAAAATCTCTGTAAACCAAAACTAAAGGGCTATCTTTGGCTATGGGACCCTACCACTCTCAATTAAGTCCTTAGTGCCAAAATTTGATGGCGTTGTCTTAAGCGCCCCACTGATATTTGGGTCTGGCTTTGACGATAGAAATATACTCCACACCTCGTAGAAAAGAATCTCATCAGATGGAACGAGCACAATCCTGGCTCCTCGATTTAGAACACAGGTAAGAAAAAAAACTCCTTGATTGTTGATCATGATTTCTGGGAAGTGTGAAATGGCAGGACAACTTCCTTTTAAAATTACTCTTGGAAACAAATGCCTTCTCTAGCGCATGAACCCCTTGCATAAAATTTCCTTTCCTACACAAGTCAAGTAGGCCTGACATCTGTTGCAGACTACTGGCAAGAGGACTCCCTCGGTGCCACCTGACATCTCTGGAAATCCTCAAGGACAGACCTCCATATTCTAGAGCACATGGATCTTCAACCCTTGTACACAATGATTAATTCCATAAGAATCCAAATAATTTAGGGAGAGGAAATTTTACAATGGGGGAAAACCTTGCGTGGCACCTTCACTATCCAAGAAGCTTACAGTCTCAAGGTCGTCTTCCATCTTATCCCACAGGAGTAGGTCTAGACGAAGATATGGTTGGAAAATCTATGGCCCAAATTAAATTAGCACTTTCTTTTGGATTGTCACACACAAAAGAATCCTTACCTGGGATAATATTTTTAAGAGAAGATTTATAGGTCCTTCCATCTGGCCTCTTTTCTTAGGGGAAGCCAAAAATTAGAATCGTCTACTTAACCTCTATTCCTATAGTTCTCATATATGGGACCAAAGTGCAATAGTCACGTGCACGATGGATCACAACCGAGAAGGCCTAAAAGACACTATAGAAGGATGGTGAGACATAACATTTTTCTCTCCCATCCTCAACCGGATATGGAAACTCTTTCCTAGTTTCATTCTCTGGAAGCTTTGGAAAGAACAAAATAAACACATTTTTCAATCCACACAACTTGAATGGAAAGAAGTCTGGAAATGAATTCAAGACAACATCAGAGAAACCATCCATCTACAACATTGGAAGGAGGATGACTTGATCTATTCTACATATGAAAAGCATATCCTCCATAGCTAGAATATCAACTTCAACCCCTCTCCTTCTAGCGTCCTTATCTATTCCATGCCCCGGGTAGCCCTTCCAACTAGTCTCCTTCACCTCCAAGATTTACCAAGATAAATTTTGATGGAGTGTCCAAAGGTAATCCAGGTGTTGTTGGCTTTGGAGTGGTCTTCCGAAACAACCAGGGAAGCATTACTCTTATCTATGTTGGAAGAATTGGGAATAATTCTAATAATGTTGTGAAGCTTTGGGGGCTTATGAAAGGTCTGTATCTCACACAGGAACACAGATATCATCAGTTGATTGTCGAAGGGGACTCCCAAATCATTCTCAACTTCTTTGTGAAAATTCTTACTGGGGTAGACCCTAGCAAAATTTGCCCATGTTGGTACCTCACAAATGGCCTCAATGCCATAGTAGATCTAGTTCAACCTCACCTATATTTCATCCCCTCTCACATTCTAAGGCACATGAATCAGATAGCCGACAAATTGGAAAATATAGGGGTGGAACAAGATGCATTGGATGTTCTCTGTACGTCCTCTACCCACACGAAACATATGATTCTATAGGACTACATTTCTCTGGCTCTCAGCACAGACAACACCCCGGATGGGGTGTTAGCAAGCTCCACATGTACAAGGGAGAGATTGGTGTGACATCCACGTGAAGTGCACATGTCTTGCCTCTATGCATTTACTTCCCCCTTGATGATTGCATTCAACATTCATTCCTTTGAGCATTGGACTCACTGCTCCTACGTGTGAATCTCTGTGATTTCATCTGAGCGATGGATGAAAGACTCATCCCGTCACCCCTACGCTTGTGTGACAATCCACTTTGGTTATTTTTCTATGCTACTGCTCCTCGGCTGGAACATAATGCATCTTCGTTTCCCACTGAGCATCCATCTGGATTTCGAATTAGACTCATATGTTGGCCCTCTGCTCCCCCGTTGGAATTATTTGATTTACTATCCTCTGTTGCACTTCCTCCCTCTTTGATCATGCTGGTTATGCCTCTCCTTCGAGGGAAACCAAATCAAGGCCATGTTTGGTATCAAAACCATGGGCATATGGCTAATTGGATTTCTCATGTTTTGCCTCATCCATCAAGCTCTTGAACCTCCTCCTCCTCCATGAAATCCCCTAGTATGAGCAACCTTCTTCCATTGTCTTCACCATGGGCATGTTGAGAGGAATGGTTTGACCATCATGGTAATTCTTTGGGTTTCACCCCCGACGCAATCTAGGATTTGTCTTCTTCATTGAAAAATTCCATGGTCCCTCCAACACCTCCACTTGAACTTTCATCCCCATTTCCACCACCCTCTCCCCTCTTCCTTCCCTTGGTGGATCCCTCATTCCCCTCCCCTTTGATGGATCCCTCTGCAACCTTGAAGGATCCCCCTGGTTAGCCCCATTTATGCTTGGACTACACTTCATTTCCATCTATTCTCACTTCATGGGAGATATTACACAACTTGGTCTTTTCAGTTAGAAAGGATGTGGACGACTTGCGCTTTCTGTTGGAGAACATGGACAGGTGAGGGGAAAGAATTGAATCTCTGCTCACAAATTTTCTTAGCTCCCTGCACTCTCTAGGTCTAGAAACCAATTTCCCGACAAATTCAGTGACGATCCTTTCTCCAAGATTCCAGGTGGTGACACCGAGTGACGCCATGCCAAAAAATGACCACCATCCTGACCCTCTTTTATCTGCATGATCACAGGTGTCATCTCTTATGCCTAGTTTTTTCAATTAATTTTGAATCCTAATGATCACTCTTGGGCCTTGCATGGCACCTTGCACAAACATTCCAATTTGAATTTCTATACAAAAATTATTTTTTCATTGATTATTTTATGATAGAACGACTGAATCGGTTTCCCTATTGGAAAATTCAGACCAACCAGTTTAGTTTTGTTGTTCAATAGTTTTTATAGAGCGACTAAATTGGTTTCCCCACCGAGCAATTACGACCAAATAGAACTCTAGCATGACAATTGATACTGTAATTTATGATTCTGAGAGGTAATATATAGATTCTTATAAAAAAGAAAAAGAAAAAAAAAGAAATATTCTAAGCTACATAATTAAAGGATCATGTAATCTACAAAAATAACCTACATATCCACAATTCCTGCTATCTAGAGTACCCCCCCTATAGAGAGCTAGATGTTGGGATTTGCTACAACAAATTTAAATTCTTAAATCAAAAGAAAATAAACTCACAATGACCATTCTTAATGTTGTAAAACAGAGTCATAAGAGATCAATATTTTATTCTTGAAATTCTAGATATTCTACATTGTGAATTGTTTCTCCATTTCATCCATCGTCCCCAAACAAGATAAATGGACTAGTTTATATAGCTAAAATAAGAATATATTTCTAAGTGATTGAATTTACACAAAGCCCTAAATATGTGGGTATGTAAATGCTTCCTATTAATTATCCAATGCATTCTACAGAGAATCGAATAGTTCAAGGGCATCGAGATACCAACAACCCACACATTCTATGACAAAGATTCGTGGATGAAGTTAAATGGACTCAAACTACTCCTAGATTTGTTCCTTTGTTGTCCACATTTTCATTGAATGCATTCATTTCATTTCCTTTCGATTACGGACTTCTTCAAACTTTTGGAAAATCACCTTTGTTCTAGTTTAGCCTTGGATTATTTTAGACCTATAATATTCTTTGGTCATTCTCAATGTTCATAGTTAGCATCTTTACTTGCATTATAGATAAAATCTTCAAATTTCTACCTTAATTTCATCATATAAACATCAAAATATAAGAAACACAATCCATTTTTAATTTTTGTACAATAGATGGCTAGGATGGGTGAAGAATGGCATATGTGAGGGTCAAAATCTACTTTAATAGACTCAAACATTATCAAAATAGAGACAAAAATGATATCAATTTGGGAACCCATAAAAAATAGTGTTGGAAGTGATGCTACAAGAAATATAGTATTTCTACAGGAAGTGAAGGAATCTATGCCAAACACATAATGTAAGTGAATTGAGATAAATGGGAGTGAAAATGAGGTAAGAAAACATGAAATGATGATGCAAGAATTATGTTACTACTATAGCTTAAAATATATTACATATACAAAAATCATGCATAACCTAATCTATGAACAAAAGAAAATATGTTGAAAGTAAAGTGAAACAAAGTACATAGGTTTCATAGGCAATCTTAAGTGGGCCCTACTCAAACATCCTATAAGGAACATTAAAAATTACTAATAGAAACAAGACTAAAAGTGAAAATTCTCCATTAACATATCATCTTAGAAATATAAATACATCTTGAAGAAATTTGAGTCTTTGAAGGCTTAACACAATGACCATATAATGATTGTGAAAAATGACTAAATTCTCACGTCTAGCCCTTGACTTTTATTTATATTAAGAGGGTGCATTAGTCATCCTTTCAAGCACTCCTTGATTCAAGGGATTGTGTCCCCCAAGATCCCTACAATCATGATCCCTAGTTCTAG
>JASDQU010307050.1:22213-35811 GCA_032191745.1 Picea mariana | reverse complement strand
AAATTTGTAGGCACCAACCTACATTCATGTTTGTAGGCACTAACCTACCGGAGACGCTAATCCCCACTACTATTTGTAGGAACCGACCTACATGAGACACCAATCCCCTATGTTATTTGTAGGAATTGATCTATATGAGACACTGATCCCCTCTGTTATTTGTAGGCACCGACCTACAAGAGATATCGACCTCCTCTGTTGTTTGTAAGCATTGACCTACTTACAAGTTTATAGGTTCTTCATATGTATTTCCTTCACTGGTTTGCTTGATGTTTTTGTCTTCACCAAATATTATTTATGCCCATTACTTATTCTTTCACTAGATCTGTTCTGCACTCACTACTTTTCTTTCTCTGTCTTCACCATATCTTCTTGTGTCTTCTTCTACTTTTGCCTAAGATCTACCTTTACAAGTTTTGCTTGCTAGAATGTCATATCTATTTGCTAGAACACCATATTTGATCTTTAATTTTTGCTCCTTGAATGATATCCAATCGTCACTCCTAAAATGATATCCATAAGAGTATTACATTTTCACCCACACTCACACTTATTTCTCATAATCCTCTTCTCCATTTATACTTTACCATAAGATCCACATGAAAAGTCGTGCTCATTTGAAAATATATGACTTTTATTAAATAAATAATTAATTTTCACCTTTTTTTTAATTTTTTAATTCACATTTTAACATACCATGGGTAAAATACCACTATCGGTTTTAAATCCATGTGAAAATACCATGTGCACATTTACTCCACTTTCAATTTTACCTTTTGTAATCCACTTTCATGTTTACTCCACTTTTACGTAACTTTATTTCTAATCCACTTTGACTTTTGTGTTTATTAAAGTCACATTTATATTTGAATACTTACTTACCTTTGACATCAATGAAAATAATTTATTTAACAATCTCCCCCTTTGTCATTTATGGTAATCATGTACTAAAAAACATGTAATCCTCCAGAAATAGAAAGAATTCTCCCTTGTCTGCAACTCTCCCTATCTATAATTTTCCTCCCCATGTCTGCAACTCTCCCCCTGTCTGTAATTCTCCCCCTTTGAAATTAATGGAAAAGGTATTCTCCCCCCTAAGCTATGCTTCTTTACTGACAATATGAGAGGGATATCACTCCTAGCTTCTATCTGAGATATTCAAATGTTTCTCTTGGAAGAGGTTTGGTAAAAATATTTGCAAGTTGTTCCTTGGTGGAAATATAATCCATCTTGACACTTAATTTTTCTACATGTTCTCTTAGGAAGTGGAACTTGATGGGAATATGATTCATCTTTTTGTGCATAATTCCTTTTGTTGTGATTCTCCCCCTCAGATCGTGCTTTCTCTTGTAGTTTTCTAAAGTAGATCACCCTATGAATGTACTATATTTTCTTGTTGTAATTGATGAGTCTCCTATGTTTTACCGTCACTCTCCTGAACTTCTTCTTTTGATACTTATTGACAAGATGTCAAATACTTGCTAGATGTTTCACTATCACAATACTATTAGCTATTCACTATTGATAGGATTGGCTACCTTCAATATTTTCTCACAATCTATTGCTAAAAAATGAATGGCCTACCGTTGTTTGAAAAACTGTCCATCTACAAGTTATCACATCCCCATGTTCTTTGAATATTCTAGTTGTTATGTGCCTTCATAGCTTCTAAGGGATCTTCCACTGTCATAGGTATGTTGTTGGTTTGGTAGTGCTTTAATGTCAGCAAACCACCATCCATTTGTCCTTCAAAAACACTTTCCTGAACATGGTCAATGTTGGTCACAATGTATAGAATATCTATGTGGACTTCTATTTTATTTTGCATAGTAGATACCTCAAACCATTCCAACTCCCAAAGTTCCATAGTCTTCTTATAAAGGATTCTGAGGTTTCCTTGGACAAATGTGTAGAGATATCATCAAATTTCATTCCCAGCAATAACCTTCAATATCTGAAGAAGGAATGTCTAGAACACTGAATGAAAATTATATGCATGTTGCCCAGAATATAATGTCCTCCACTTGTACATTTTTTTTTATCAACATTGTCTGCCCAATATGCATCTGCAAATGTTTCTAGAGTAAAATATTCACCTCTTGAGTACAATAAGCTGAAGTCCAAGGTGCCCTTTAGATATTTGAATATACTCTTTACTGCTTGCACATGAGTTTCTTTTTTTGTAGCTTGAAATCATGAAACCAATCCTACTACTTGCATAATTTATGGCCTTGATGTCATCACATATAATAGACTTCCAATCATTGACCTATACAATGTTTGATTTTATTCCAAATATTCATCACTTTTACTCAATTTACAAACTATGACCATAGGTGTGTTGACTCATGGCCAATCTTGCTTTATTTGTCATTACTTTCACATCTTCATTCAACTTGTTCCTAAAAACCCACTTGGTGCCAATTACACTTTTATCTGTCGGCCTTGGAACAAGTTACCATGTTTCATTCTTCTCAATTTGATTTAGCTATTCTTCCATAACATGAATCCAATGCTTTTCTTTGTTAGCTTCTGTAAAATTATTAGGCTCTATTTTATATAGTAAGGAGAAGTTTGCATATTTTGATGCACTAGCTAGCCTCCTTCTAGTTTGAACTCCCATATCTTTATCACCATGAATTAGATTTTCCAAATGATTATTTTGGAAAAATATAGATGGTGTCTTTGTATTTTGGTGTCTTGTTTCTTCTTCTTCAATTTCTTCTCCTTCTTATTCTTTTTTTTCTTTGCATATTGGCTAATCTACCTAAATATTTACTTGTGTTTTCACCTTCTGGTGCCCTGCTTCATCAACTTTTACATTGGCACTCTCTACGATTTTGTGTAACATTGTATTGGAACATCTGTAGGATTTTATTCTTGATGAATAACCAAGAAATATACCTTCATTATCTATGGAGTCAATTTTTCCCAAATCCTCATCATCTCTCTTTATGTAGCACTTGCTTCCAAAAACTTTGAAGTATTTAATTGTTGTTGGTCTACCTTTCCATAATTCATAAGGTGTTTTGTTGTTTTTCACTTTGATTTTCTCTCTATTTAGAATGTAAACTACGATGTTGACTACTTCTCTCCAAAACCTGTCTGATACCTTGGGTTCATTCAACATTTTTCTTTCCATCTCTTGTACAGTTCAATTTTTTTTTTCTAATACTCCATTCTATTATGGAGTTCTTACAGATGAGAAATATTTTTATCCCATGAGTCTCACAAAATTATTCAAATTCATTTGAGATAAACTCACCTCCTCTGTCTGATCTTAAACACTTAATTTTCGAATCAGTTTGATTTTCAACCATGGCTTTGAATGCTTTGAACTTCTCAAAAGATTCATGTTTTTCTTTTAGGAACGTAACCCATGTCATTCTAGAATAATGATCAATGATCAACATGAAGTAATTTTTTCCTTGTATATTTTGTGTTCTTGTAGGCCCATAAATATATGTATGAACGAGTTCCAATGGCTTCCTAGTTGAGTACTCCTTTGATTTAAATCTTGTCCTTATTTGTTTTCCATGTTAAAATTGCTTGTAGAGAGTGTTTGAAGGTTTAACAATCTTTGACATGTCTCTCACTTCTTTCTTAGTGTTGATTTTTACTAGATTATCAAGGTTCATATGACCCATTCTTCTATTCCATAAGCAACTTTCATTTGTTTGTCCCATATAAAAAATTTCTCCCTAGATTTAATTGAGGATATATACATTATTTGATGTTTTGTATGCACTTGCCACTAATATTCTTGAGCCTTCCTTCCTTAGTTCATAGCCTTGATAATTAAATGTGAGATAGTTTCCTTGGTCACACATTTCACTAACACTAAGAAGATTGTGTTTTACACCATCAACATACAATACATTTTTTATTTTAGTCTTTCCATTATTGAGACATTGAGTACCTTTTCCAACTATCTTTGTGGTAGCATCACTTCCAAATGTCACACTTCCTCCATTAAATTATTTCAAAGTGAGAAACTTGCTCTTGTCACCTGTCATGTGGCTTGAACTTCCACTGTCAATGTGCCATTGGTTTCCTTTGTTTTGAGCATGAAGGGCAGTTTTCACAAGCATAGATTCCTCCTTTTTCTTCATCTCTTGTTCCTTCTTCCTTTTCCAAACTCATATGAGTTCTTTCTTTTGTTTGAAAAGGGTATCCGCATCCTTGTTTTTTCTAAGAGTTTACACAAGGTCACTTCTACAAAAGCGTGCTTTGTGCCCATAGTTTTTTCATTTATAGCATACAACATTGTAATTGATTAAAGGGGCAAATGAATTATAGTTTTTTTTTGAGAATCCATAAGCATTCATGTATTTGTTCCATACATGAATATTTCTTGTATGTGTTATACAATATATTTCTTTATCACCAAAATTATTACAACAAAAGAAATAACCAAAGAAATATTTTTGGTACTAGTTCATGTGAGTTTTCCTTGGTGGGAAAGATCTTTTGAATCTATATTTTTTGTCCTTACGAGAAATGCCAACTTTTTGTAGAAAATTATTTTCTTTCTTCTTGTTATTTTCATCACTGATGGAACTTTTGAGTACATCATAATAACTTTTAGATTTTTTTTCATTTACTTTCTTTGTTGGCCCTGCAACTTCTAGACCTTCTTTGATGGTCATCTAACTCTTAGCATAACCAAGAACCATCTTAATAAATGGTGACCTTTGATAGTATATGATATGATCTAAGGTTTTGGCACTATTTTCAAACTTCAAGCTTCTGTTCAACTGAGCAGTTGACTTTTCCAAATATTTTTTTAAGGAAACGAGTTCAGCTTCTAGATTCTCACAATTTTATTCTTTTTCCTTCAACTGAATTATCACCACTTCTTTTATCCTTCTTTCCTCTTCTAATTGACCTTTTAAGATTATGATAATGTTTTTCTGATTCTTCAAGACTTTGTGACATTTTGGATTTTGAATCACGATCCTCGTCTTCATATTTCTGCAGTTGCTCTTTTTGTTTCAAATTCTTTTTCCTTAGCTTCTTTATTTCTCTTAAGGCACAAATGAGTTATTCTTCAAGATATACTTCTCTATTTGTTTCATCATTTTCCTATTCTTTTGAATCTATCATTTCTTTGTCTTCATCAATATTTGTTTCGATTTTCATACAGAGAGTTTCTTCTCTATCACTACTGGAACATATTTCACTGCTTTCTTCAGAAAAGTTACTAACCCCTTTTTAGTAGATTCTCTTCTTCTTCTTACAACAATTTTTCTTCTTTTCATGCTTGCTCTGTTTACGACAATTTTTTTGTTGATGATATTTTCTATTTACGTTATAGTCTTTGTCATTATCACTACTTTCATTTTTCGCATATGGACACTTAGTAGAAAAAAGTCCTACTTTTCCATAGTTAAATCATTTAAAGGGAAACTTACCTTTGTATTTTCCAGATCCCTTTTTGTGTTTTCTCACAAAATTTGCTTCTTCTGTGTCCAATTCGTAGTTGGAACAATCGTTTGATTTGTGCTCTTTGTTCTCCATCTTCTTTGATTCTTTGAAATTTTCTTTTGTTTTTAATGGTTTTTCCTTTTCAGTCCTCATTTCATATGCACTGAGGACCCCGTGCAATTCATCCATTTTAATTGATCAAGATCCTTCATTTCCTCAATGGTGGAAACTTTGTCATCAAATCTTAGAGGGAGTGACCTCAACACCTTTTGCACAATCATTGGTTCTGCAACTATTTCACCAAGTCCTCCGATGGTGTTGACAATTTCGTCCACACAGAGGAGATCAGATGCAAAATTTTCTTTGTCTTCCATATTCAGACTCTCGAACTGTCTTCTATGAGTTTGGAGCTTAGCCTTCTTGACCTTGTCATCGCATTCATGGATTTTTTTAAGTTTGGCCCAAATTTCTTTTGCTGATTTGCAATGTATTAATTTGACAAACTTTGATTCTGACAATCTGCATAAGATGGCGTTCATGGATTTTGCATCATTTTCACTAGCCTTTTTCCTAGTCGTATCTATTGGTGGATTTTTTTTTTGACAAAGTGTCCTTAGACACGTAATTTTATTAATAAAAAAAAAGTGATTACAATCTCAAATTCATAATCTACTCCTTTAACCTCACTTGAAGAAGGAGCTAGTTTATATAGCTTAACTCGAAACTAAAAACTAGGAGAACAACCAATCACGTAATCACATGAGTATGATAGGTGTACTTTACATAGAAGCCAGGTGTCCTTATTCTAACAAACTAGAATAAATTAATTTCTAAAAACATTTATACTAGAAAATACTTAGACTATAGAACTTTAGGATTATGAGGCTAACAATCCCCCCTTTAATCCGGAAGTTCATTTTTACAAAGACCAAGTTCATCTCTGAACTTAGTGAACTTTATTCTACCGAGAGGTTTGGTAAAAATATATGAAGTTTGATCTTCAGATGGACAGAACTGAGGCTTGATGATGTCTTTGATGATGAGCGATCTGATGAAGTGGTACTTGGTGTCGACATGTTTAGTCTTTGAATGAAATACTGGATTCTTGGCCATCTTTATTGCTGACTGATTGTCGATCAATAAGGTAGTTGGTGATTTCTGAGTTTCACCAAGATCCTATAAAATTTTGTGTATCCATACAATCTCACATGCTTCTTCCCAGATGATATGTACTCTGCCTCTGCTGAAGAATTGGCAATTGTTGTCTTCTTTTTACAATTCCAAGATACTGTTGCTGAACCCATATTCATTAAATAACCTGAAGTGGATGTTCTGTCATCAATGCCACCTACAAAATCAGCATCTGAATATCCAACAAGTGTAAAATTTTTGTTCCTTTTGTAGAGAAGACCAAAGTATTTTGTACCTTGAATGTATCTTAGTACCCTTTTTGCTGAATTCCAGTGACTTTCCCTTGGTTCCTGCATAAACCTTGAAAGTATACTGACTGAATATCACAAATCTGGTCGAGTATTTGTCAAATAAATGAGACTTCCAACCAATTTCCTGTACTTTGTACTGTTTACCAATTCCCCCCCTTCGAATTTTGAAAGTTTCAATTTCTTCTCTATGGGGGTAACAGAAGGTTTACAATCTTCCATGCCAAATTTCTTTAACATTTTAGTGGCATACTTAGTTTGACTAAGGAATATTTGGTTAGGATGTTGAGAAACTTCAACTCCAAGATAATAATGAAGTGCCCCTAAGTCAGTCATTTTGAACTCTGCTTTAAGTTCTTCCTTAACTTGTTTGATGTGAGCTTCATTATTTCCTGTTATGATTAAGTCATCAACATAGAGTACAAGTATCACCATGTGCTTATCTTGTATTCGAAAATACAATGTATCATCTGATTCACTTCGCTGAAAACCCACCTTTCGTAGGTACTCATCCATTTTTGCATACCAAGCTCGAGGAGCTTGTTTCAAACCATATAAAGCCTTCACAAGTTTGCAAACTTTATGTTCTTGTCCTTTTTCTTCAAAACCTTGTGGTTGAGTCATGAAAATATTTTCCTTTAGATCACCATTCAGGAAGGCACTTTTGACATCCATTTGATGTAATTTCCAACCATTATGTGCAGCCAAATTGATAACCAATCTGATAGTGTTCCATTTAGTTGTGGGTGCAAAAGTTTCTTCATAATCAATTCCTTCCTGTTGAGCAAAACCTTTTGCAACAAGTATTTCTTTGTACTTGTCAATTTTACGATTGGGCTTGTACTTTACTCGATAAACCCATTTACAACCTATGGGCTTAACATCTTTTGGACAATCAACTAAGTTCCAAGTCCCATTTGCAAGTACTGAATCATATTCATTAATCATTGCTTCCTGCCATTTTTTATGTTCAGCTACTTCAGCAAAAGAAGTAGGTTCAATGGAAGCATGAGCAAAATTAGCTTCTGCTCTTGAAGATCCCCTAGTTCCTGTTTTGTTCATTTCATCTGAATGAACATATTTGAGAATTTTTTCGGCCCACTTTGGATTCTTATGTTGAGGGGATTGGGGATCTGAATCACCATTATTGTTGAAAAGAGGACTTTCAAAAATTGAGGCTCTTCTTTCATCTAAAATACCAGAGGTTGGAGAAGATGCTTTTGAAGATTCAGTATCAAAAGAATCTTTTGTCAATTCATTATCAGATGAATCAAAAGAACTTTTTGATAAAGAGATGTCTTATGGAGTAACCAAGTATTTTTCAAACCAAAATGCTTGCCTTGATTTGTTGAATTTACCTTTACCCTTAGTGTTTTCCTTGTCTAAACAACTAAGGAGATGGTTAATCTCATCTAAACTCTTACTTTTAGTTTCATAAAAAATTACATCTCTACTGACAATGAATTTTCCATCTGAAAGCAATCCATACCCTTTCTTTTCCTCAGAGTATCCAATGAAGGTACACTTCATACTCCAGGTTTCTAATTTAGTCCTTTTTTCCTTAGGAACTAAAGCATAACATGTTGAGACAAAAACCCTAAGATGATTTACCTTGGGTTTAAAACCGCACCAAGCTTCATAAGGTGTTTGTCCATCTAAAGCTAATGTAGGTGATTGATTTCTGAGATAAACTGCAGTATGGACTGCTTCAACCCAATATTTTGTGCTCAACCCTTTAAACTGCATCATAGATCTTGCCATGCCCATGGGAGTTTTGTTCATCCTTTCAGTAACTCCATTTTGCTGTGGAATATAGGAATTTGTCAGTTGCCTCTTAATTCCATTGTTTCAACAATAATCATTGAATTCAGTTGAAGTGAATTCACCTCTATTATCAGTTCTCAAAGAAGCAACCTTTTCTCTAGTTTCATTTTCAACCATGTGTTGAAAATTTACAAAGTTTTCAAAAGCTTCAGACTTTGCCTTTAAAAAATATACCCATGTCATTCTAGTGTGGTCATCAATGAACAATATAAAGTATCGACATCCACCAAAAGAAGATTCCATTGGACCACATATATCACTATGAATCAACTCCAAATACTTTGTTGCTTGCCATGAGATGGTTAGAAAAGCTTCTCGCTTTTGCTTGCCTAAAACACAAGCTTCACTCTTGGAATTCTCTTTCCTGAAAGTTGGTAAACCCTTCACCAAATATTGGGACTTAAGTTTCAAGAGACTTTCAAAGTTTAAGTGACCAAATCAAAAATGCCATAATCTGAATGAAGACATTTTAGAATTCACTGTTGCTGCAACTTCTTCCTTTCTTTGGATGAATTTCCCATTCATTCTTAGTAACTTACCATCTTCATATCCAGTCATTATTGTTTTCAAGTTATCCTTCACTGACATAATATTTACCAAACCATCTTGCATGACAATTTGATGTCCAACTCGTATGATTGTGACTAAGGATAACAAATTTTTCTTAAAAGATGGTACATACCAAACATTTGAAATCCATTTTTCACAAATTCCAGGGAGAAAAACTTTCACTGAACCTCTTCCTTGAGGTAAATGAGTTGTATCATCAGCTAAATAAATGGGATTTAATTGAACATATTTATAATTCCAAAAATAGTCTCTGCGATAAGTCATATGCTAAGTATCCCCTATGTCTAATATCCAATCATTTTCAAATGAATGTACATGATGAACTGCTGAAAAAACATATTCATATTCATCATCCTGATAATCTTGATCTTCTGCATATTGTGTTGATTGTTGAGAGTTTTCATTTGACGTCTGCTTGAACTTTGGCAATTGATCATTGCTGGTAAGACAATTTGATGAATAATGGCCCATCTTTAAGCATCTTTTACATCTTACTTGACTGCAATTTCTGCCTCTTCCTGACTGCGCATTACTTTGAAAATTTTGTTGATGAAAATTGTTACGACCTCTACCTTGACCACGACCTCTACCACAACCTTGATTAGAATACTGATTCTGAAAATTTTGAGAATTTGATTTTCCCCTTCCTTTAGATCTTTTAGCTTTAGTGTAAAGAAGATCTTCTCATGATTGTTTTTGTTTTCCAAAGGTTTTACTACGTTGAGCCAACAATTCACTAAGCGAATCAAAATTTATAGTAGATAACTTATCAGTTATTTGCAAAGTCTCAAGAAAATTCTTATAAGATGGAGGCAAGCCATTTATTACAATGGAGACTAGAAAACTATCTTCAAGTTTGTAAAAACCGCCTTTGATGATTTCCAGATGAATGTTCTTAATCCTTGAAATGTATTCTAGTACATCGCCATTGTTTGCTAATCTTTGTTTAAGCAATTTCATTTGTAGATAAACTCTTTGAGATGCAATAGGAGTATCAAACAACTTCTTTAATAGATTCCAAGCATACCATGCATCTTTGGAATTCTCAATATGAACAAACATTTGTTCAGTTACAGAAGAACATAGCAAAGCAAGTGCTTTTTCATCTTTCAAATTCCATTTGGCTAAAGAATTAGCGTCGCTGGGCTTAGTTGGAGTAGTATCACATCACATATATCACGCCATAATTCATTATAGATCAAAGTGTTATGCATGTTCCTACTCCAAGTTTTGTAATTATTGGGTCCATCTAACTTATCTGAGTTAGTGAATAGGTTGATTAATTTTGACATGGTGATAGATTGCCTTATTTAAAGGATTGCAAGTTAGTGATCACACCACCACACTGAATAGTCGTCAAAAAACTAAAAGAGAGACACAAGGCACTAGAAAGAAAGGGTGCACAGTCCACACAAAAAAGAGCACTTTTAAGGGCTTGGCCTTGACCCTTTAAAAGTCTCGTTGAAAAGAAGTTTGAGAGAGTATTTCACTAGATTCTTCTTAACTTCTGAGCTTCAAAATTACAATCAAAACTTTTGAAATTTGTCTTTTTTACAAGACTTATAGTCTGATTTAAACAAATGAAAGGCTTCTCATAGAAATAGGTGTTCTCATACCTTTGCAAAAAAAAAGAAATGAGAACTTACAAATAGCAAAAAATGCTCTAAAAAAAGTGCAAAATACTTTTTCAAAAAATGATATCTTCACTTATCAATTCACTTTAAACAAATGAAAGGTTGTATTTGCTTAAATGAAAGGATGATATCTTTACCATGTCATAAGCAAATTCACAATCACTGGAGAAGGCGAGAAGTAGGTTCTTTTATTTCTTCAGGGAAGTCGATCTCTCCCTATTCATCTTCTATAATTGTATTATGTAGAAGACGGTGGTCCATTTAACCTCAATTCCAGTGCCAATGTCAATCCATCGGCCTTCGCAAGACAATTTATCATCGGGTTTTCTTCACTCTTCACATATATCATTGAATTGCAGGGTTTATTTTTCAAGCATGGAATCTCAAATTCGACCGCAAAAAATCAATTTATGGGTGTCTGCAACATTGCATTTGATTTGACAAGCGGGCCGGAATTTTCATGGGAATTGTGCTTTTAGCCGTTGATTCAGCTCTGCGAATCCACCGGGAGGGTTTCTTTGGTGCGTCCTCTGCCCAAAACAGGTTATCTGGTGCATCCTCTACGTTGATGCGTCTATATTCAATGTTTTATTAGCTAAAACTTGCAGCAAATCCGTGGGTCTTTATCACTGTAAATCCATGGTCATTTTTGGCGGAAAAAATGTGGACCTTTTGAGCAAAATTCGTGGTCAGATTTTTGGAGGGCGCGATATGATGCTTGATGCGAGTGCAAATTTCCTTCGATTCGTGGATGTGTACACCAGTTACCGAAGAATGTATGAAACTCAAAGTCTATTTCAGGGTCCAAGAAAGTTTTCACTAGAGATCTTGGATCTGAATCGATGTGGATCAATTGCCTTTGCTAGATTCAAACGGAAAACAGATAGCTATAATTGCTAAAGTCGCTGAGACTGCTGATATAAGTGAGATCGTGGAGGGAGAAAGATGGTACAAATCTCATATAAAAGGAAAAAAAAAATGATGGCTAAAGCTAGACTTTTAAAAAAATTTACAAAACCAGATTGCTAGATTTTTACATATCTGCAGCAATTTACATAGATCTTGAAGCATAGAGATTGAGATTTATCAAAATATATATCTCTTTAACAAGAAATTGCCAGATTTACATAGATCTAAAACAATTTTTACAAAAAGAGTCCTCTACTTGGATTACAGCTGGTCTACTTGTTAAACAAAGTAGATCTAATTAGAAAATAATCTCTAACGAGAACAAAAATAGAATAGATCTGATACAAAAACTTTTAACTGATAAAATGATGATTTATCTTATCAAAAATTTCAAAACACAAGCTGTTGTAATCAAAATAACCTTTTCCTTATTGAATTAACAATAGAAATAGCTCAGTACTGATGTCCTTGAATTTGAAGAGATCTTGGATGATGTTGTGGAGACTTCCTTGCTTCCTCAATCCATCACCATTTCACCATGGCTCTGATACCATGTTGACAAAGTGTCCTCAGACACTTAATTTTATTAATAAGGAAAAAATGATTACAATCTCAAATTCATAATCTACTCCTTTAACCTCACTTGAAGAAGGAGCTAGTTTATATAGCTTAACTCGAAACTAAAAACTAGGAGAACAACCAATCACATAATCACATGAGTATGATAGGTGTCCTTTACATAGAAGCCAGGTGTCCTTATCCTAACAAACTAGAATAAATTAATTTCTAAAAACATTTATACTAGAAAATACTTAGACTATAAAACTTTAGGATTATGAGGCTAACATTGTTGGGGATGTATAACTAGTCATGACCGATTTCCAAATATCAAAACCAAGGGCCATGATATGTTTGCATACTTATACTCCAGAAGGAATAGTTTATTCCGTCAAAAAATGGAGCCCTATTTATAGCGAAACCTTCATGATTGGCCATGTGTGCTCTAGAGATCTACCTTCCAATGGTTAGACTAGTTTCAAAGGAACCGACTCTGATACCAATCGTTGAGGACACACTTATACTGAGAGGGGGGGTGGGGGTGTGAATCAATATAAGGCTATATTTTCTTTTTAATATTCATAAACCATAATGAAGCAATCACATAAATATAACAACAATAAGACACAATATTTAACGTGAAAACTCTTTCGGGAGAAAAGAAAAAAAAACTTGTTTTTACACTACAAGGAAAATACCTTGCACCATAGGTTATAGTGGAGGTTTTTAGTGTTACAAAATTGGCAAAAATTGTAAAAAAACCTCCGTTAAAACATCTGTTTTTGGTAGCGGATGTTTTTGTGGAGATTATAACAGAACTTCATTATAAATAAAAAAATATGGGCGGCCAGAGGTTTTAGCGGATGTTTTCCTAGGCGATGTGCTTCAAACATAGTTACCAACTTAACAACGACTCTACAAAGTTCTCGGTTTTTGGGGGGTCACATTTTTTACCTCATTATGAAAAGTTGTGCATCTGGTAGAACCCCCCTCTCTTTTTAGGTTGTTTTTTGATACTTTAATTCTTCTTATCCACAATGTATCCACATTATTTTTTAAATGATTTTTTTTCATCTATTTTCAAATTGTTCGAATTGTTTTTCTCAACTGTGTCTTTTCAACTATTTTCAATTTTTTTTTGGTTCAATAGTGTTTTTAATCATTTTTACATGTTTTATCCAATGTTAAAAATGTTGTACACCATTTACTTTTTTTAAATTAATATTTTTCATATAAT
>JASDQU010307050.1:5718-21482 GCA_032191745.1 Picea mariana | reverse complement strand
CAAGGAAGTGCTAGTCCAGTGGAAAGATATGACTCCAGCAGATGCCACTTGGGAACCAGCTACCATTCTGCAGCAGTTTCCACATCTCAAGCCTTGAGGGAAAGGTTGTTTTTAAGGGGGCGGACATGTTAGGGTCCTAACCCGCACATAGGTAGATCAATATATTCAGATGTAATAAAGGTCAATATTAATAAGACCTTTCAATAAAATAGAATAAGGTGGATGTAAGAAGACCTAATAGAAGCTTCTGCTTCTAGAAGGATCTTCCTCTAGATGCTTCTCTTGATAGACATATTTAGTATAAATAAGGGTCGAGGGTATGAAAACCCTAGCTTGGAGATTATTGTAACAGAGTGTTGCTCGATTGGAAGTTGCCCCCTCAAAGAGGCCTGTGAACATTGCTTTCTGAATCAAAGTGTTATTTATGTTGTTGTTCTTATATCTTTTTTGTGTTATTGTGGAGATTATGCTAGATATATTACTGTTATTCTACCATTTCTACCATTTTTTTTATGTTCAGCATATTTATTATATCTGGTATCTTGCATATTATTTTAGAGGATGTGATAGTTGTATATCCTAAGAAGATTGAGGCCATTAGAGAATGGTCAACGCCAAATAATGTGATAGAAGTCAAATCCTTTATGGGTCTAGCTAGTTATTACAGAAGGTTTATCGCAGGGTTCTCGAGGATAGCTCACCCTATCACTTCCTTGCAAAGGAAGGAGAATAAGTTTCAATGGACAGAGGATTGTGAGAAAAGATTCCAGCAATTGAAGCAACTATTAACCAGTGCTCCAATCCTAAAGATTGCAGATCCAAATGTGGATTTTGTGGTTTGTAATGATGCATGCAAAGAAGGACTGGGAGGAGTCCTCAGTCAGAATGGATTTGTGATTTTTTATGAATCCAGAAAGTTGAAAGAGAATGAAAGGAACTATGCCACTCATGATTTGGATTTGGAAACAATAGTACACACTCTAAAGAAATGGAGGCATTACCTCATGGGAAGGATATTTGAACTAAGGACAGACCATAATGGTCTAAAGTATTTGTTTGATCAACCAACCTTGAATGCTAGGCAGAGTAGGTGGTTGGAGTTTCTCTGTGAGTATGATTTTGATATCAAGCATATCAAAGGGAAGGAGAATAAAGTGGTTGATGCACTTAGTAGGAGAGTACACGAATTACATGCTATAGCCATTAGCATGTACCAAACTGATATTAAAGGAAGAATTTCAGAGGCTGCAAATGTAGATTTGCAGTATAGGGATTTGGTAGAAAAACTGCAGCAAGGTGAGATGCCACAGAAAGTGGAAAATTATAAATTGGAAACTGACAAAACACTTATGTACAAGAACATAATTTATGTACCTAATGTCTAGGACTTGAAACTTATGATTTTGAATGAAATGGATAATGTGCCTTATGCAGGGCACCCTGGATATCAGAAAATTGTGGCAGCAGTCAAGAGCCATTACTTTTGGCTAGGTATGAAGAAAGATATTGTTGAATACATCACCAGATGTATGGAGTGCCATAAGGTTAAAGTTGAGCACAGGCACCCAAAAGGGTTGTTGCAACCTTTACCCATTCCTGAGTGGAAGTGGGAAGTGGTGACAATGGATTTCATCACAGGATTGCCCAGAACAGGAAAGAAACATGATTCAATCATGGTGGTAGTGGACAAGCCTATGAAATCTACCCATTTTATTCCACTAAAGACTACTCACAAGGTAGTTAATGTTGTTGATATTCTTCTGATGGAAATAGCATGATTGCACGGTATTCCCAAGACAATTGTGTCTGACAGGGACCTGAAATTTACCTCCAAGTTTTGGAAGGGGTTGTTCAAAGGATTCAAAAAAAATCTAAACTTCAGCACAACCTATCATCCTGAGTCTGATGGGTAGTCTGAGAGGGTGAACAGAGTAATAGAATACATGCTAAGGATGTATGTGATGGAGAAACCATCAAAATGGGAAGACTACCTACATTTGGTATAATTTGCCTACAACAATGGGTGTCAAGCATCATTGAAGATGAGCCCATTTGAAGCACTTTATGGCAGAAAGTGCAATACTCCAGTAAGTTGGGATAATCCAGAAGATAGGGCAGTAGTTGGGCCAGAGTTGCTCAAGGAAATGGAAGAGCAAATGCTGAAAATTAAGCATAATTTAAAGGATGTTGAAGACAGACATAAAATTTATGCTGATAAAAATAGAACCCATAGAGAGTTTAAAGTGGGCTATCATGATTTCCTGGAAGTGAAAGCCAATAGAAGTTCCCTGAAGCTAGGAAACTGCGCCAAGTTGGAAGCCATATTTTGTGGGCGATTTGAAATCCTAAAAAGGATTGGGCCAGTTTCATATATGCTTGCATTACCTGCATCCATGACTGTATAGAATGTGTTTCATGTTTCATTGCTTAAGAAAGATATACCTGATGCTAATCATGTAATCAATTGGAATGTGATTCATGTGGAGCAAGAAGGTGTCCTGCAAGTGCATCATGTGCGCATATTGGACCGAAAAAGAAAATAGATCTGGAATCAAGCCATAGGGCTTGTAAAGGTCCAGTAGACCTGGTACGGTCCTGAGGACGTGACATGGGAGCATGAAGATGCTATGCGGGAAGAACACCCGCATCTTTTTGAAGATTTTGAAATTCTTGTTGATGTTGTGTAAAGAGTTGCAATGAGGACAGTGTAAAAATAAGGGGAGGGGATTGTAATACTCCAAGGATGTGCCCCGGTTATATTATGAATTGTAATCATGTTTATGAATTGTGATCATGTTTTGTAGGCTAGTGAGACGAGTATTGATAAGCTGGTGTGCTTATGCGTTTATTAGGCCAGAGAGTCTAAGTGTTATAGGCCAGGAGCCTGTTTTTGTATATGTAATTATTCAGAACTTTAATAAAGATTACACATCATTGCATGCAGACCGACCATGAAGAAAGAGTGATGGGGGACTAAGCTTACACAAGGCTAGGTAAGGGAAAGGGGGCTGAAAGGTTGGAAAGTGGGGCTAAGATCAGGGGCTTAAGTCCTTGGGAATAATAATTTTTTATTATTCCAAAGTGGTGTGAATGGTATACTTTTATCCTAAGCTTCTAGAAAAGGGAACATGTACTTGATGGAGTGCATGTGGCTTGATGGGAGACATGTGTTGGCACAGGCACATGTAATTTAACCCAAGAAATGAGCCACAATGGGGGGTTCGAATGACCATTTTCCATCCTCCATGAATTGAGGAGAGTCTTCATCAGTGCCCTTTGCATACACTCACACATTCCTGAAAACCGAAACCGTGAAGCCGACTAGTGTATTCTTGTGAATTCTATAGCCTCTGCATTCGACCTTTGCATACCTCACGCAACTTCAAAACCCGAAACCGTGAGGCCATCCTGTGATGTTTTCCTGAGAATACGACGCATCCCCCATATGTAAACGTTGTACCTCTACATTGGACCTCTGCATAACCAAGCACATCTTAGAAACTAGTCAGGAGGGAAAGGCCAACCTGTGTGTCCTGTGAACTCAGGTTTTCCACACTGCAAATCCGAGTTCATGCTTAAGTGTTTGGGTTGTTGTCTTCTGTGAAACCTGAGCATACCATAATTTTCTATGTCGTGTGTGTTTTAACTGTGGGTTGTTGTGGCCACGCAGTCCCTTGTATGAATGTGATTTGTTGCCATCATTTTTTCCTTGTTGAGCCTTACTATTGTTCTCCTTGTGATGGAACGAAGATGAAGAAGCAGGTTTCCAGGCTTGCATGCAATACTCTCTCTAGGTGAGGGAGATGGTTGTGGTTGAAGAGGCAGGTTGTCAGGCCTGTGAGCAAATATCTCCAGGTGAGAGAGTATGCGGAGGAAGTGAGAACTCCTGGAAGGGGTTCTGTAGCTGCCATAGAGCTCAAATAATTTCGGTTCGACCTGTTGCTGAAGCCCAAGGCAAGGGAGATTTAGCAACCAAAGGAGTGTCTGGGTGACAGTGAAGGTGTATACTCCTGGGGTGGGATAGGCATGTGGGGAATGAGAGTCTGTGAGCAGTGGGCATAAGTGGCTCCTGGGAGAGAATCCATCCTCATAAACTATGTGTCTTCATGTTGACCTTTCTTAGCCTAGGATTCCCTTGCTCGGTGGAGCTTAGTCCCAACTCAGGGGTGACCTACTACTAAGAGTGATGAGAAGGGAAGTCTAAGTCTAGGAGGTTCATGGAAGGTCTGCACACAGTTGGTGGTGTTATGATAGTTTACAAGATAAGTATAAATTTTGTACTTAATTTATATGTGATGCATGTCTGTGTCTTGAAATGTATGATGTATTCCATTGCAAGTTTGAATTGTTGTTAATTCTATTTAAGTCTGTATGATAGCAGTAATACTGTGATTACCCTGTATTGTTAGTTAAATTTCATAAATATGTTAATTTGATTTAATGCATTCTTTATATATATATATTTCATAGTCGCATTGCCCGATAGTGGAGTTGATGGTTGGGGATGTTACACTGATAAAGTGACTTGCATGAAGAAGAAAAGATCATGCAATGAATGAACGAGTAAGTTGAAACAACTGTGCAAGGGAACGCTCATAAGATAAAGGAAACTATCAATAGTTTGCCACCAGCCAAGAAGATGCCGAAAATGAAGGAGAGTAAGAAACTATATGCTGAGATGAACCAATTGAGGACCAAGGAACAAGACCGTATGCAAAAGATAGAGACACTACAGGAAGAAGCATTAAAAATTACAAAGGATATATCAGAAGTGCAACACGGGATCAAACAAGCAGTGGAACAAGCTGAAGAGAAACGACATACTCATATCATTGCAAAATTAATAGAAACAATTATGTCAAACAAAAAAAAGGTCAAGGAGAAGACCAATACAACAAAGGATATTTTTTTTAAATTCAAGGAGAAGTTGAAAAAGGATTAAGTGGCTCAGGACGAGCCACATGTGAGTGTTAGGAGCCTATTGGACAAGCATTATGGATAAGAATAACTAAGTTTTAGGAACTGCATCATAGGAGAGGGAAGAGTAAAAGGCAGGACTAGTGTGTGGGGCAAGGGAGAGCATTTCAACATAAAAGCAGGGAAAAGTTGTAGTTCAATGCAAAACTAGGGAAAAGCAGTAGTTCAACGCAAAACCAGGGATAATCAATAGTTCGGTGCTAAATCGAGAAAAACGGTTATGACCCATTATGGTTTTTGGGGATAAGTTTTTATTAGGGTTTTTATGCCTGATTCTATGTATAAATATGTAAAGGGTTGGGGGATATGGGGTTGGATGCTAGGAAGATATTAGTCTATTGTTGTTGTTGAGAGTAAGAGATTTGGTTGCTCATGATTGGCGAAAAGAGTTATGCATAGATAGGCTTACACTATAGAGCAACTAGGAAAGTTTGGGGATTACAATACATTATATATTTTATAAGCACAATGCGTAGGCCTCAGATAATTAGTGCACGAATACTAATATAAGAAGCCATTCGTCGTGGACATAGCCCGAGGATTGGGTGAACCACATTAAAATATTTTATTTAATGTGTTTGTTGATGTGATTATTCATAGATGTTATTTTTCTGCATGATTAATATATAATTTTTTAACATATGATTGATGCACAATAATAATGAATGATTCAGTGGTTTGGTTATGTCACGATCTATTTTATAGTGTTCTGCACACTAGGGTTTAGGGTACTAAATGAATTGTGGATGAGTGAATGTTGCACAATGTTATGGTAAAAGTAGTGAATTGTTAGTTAATGGAGGTTGCGCATAGGGTTTGATGAATGATAAAAGGATGCTAAATAAGGACTATGCACACAAGGTGAATAAGTATTAATGTTATGTTGATAGCCTCACATCCCCTCATCCCTATAGAAACTTGGTTCTTGCAGCTCCAGTAGATGCCTTGGGTGAGATTTCACTTGCATGCAAGTGATGTTGAAAGGTCCTAATCCAAGTGGATATTGGTGGACACCCACCTATTCCAATTGGCTCACGTGCAGTTTTCATCTTGACAATTTTAATTCTAGCTTTTTGGGTCCTAAACTTATGGGGTCGTTTTGAGGCCCTAAACAATGTTTTTTGGGCTCACCACAGTCACACCATAGACATAATCAGAGTGTGATGGAAACATGTGTATTCCTTGTATAGAAATTTCCAATGGACTATCGTGGACCTAAAAAGGGGATCGTATGCAAAAGTTATGACCTCGAGAAGTTGATGTACCAACTTACCCCATCGGGGCCCACAAGACTTTGGCGCTTCATCTCTCGAGGTTAGGTTTTTGGATGTCTAGGGTTTTTTTATTAATTTTGGATGGTAAAAATGCCCAGAGCCCTGATTGTAATGTGCTCATATGGATGCGCGTAGCCGCCACATCTCTTCTCAGAGATTAGCTACCGCCATTCAAGCAAGATTGTTTTCATTCCACATTTTACAGTTTCAATATATTTCTTTATTAAATAGAAGTCAAGTTTCTCTGTATCTATGTTATTCTTCACTGTATCTTTGTGTTAATTTTATAAATTTATGTTTCATTTCATTCCGCTCATAAATACGAATCAATGGTATCAAAGCAGTTTTCTCTTCATTTGTTTCTATGTGCATGATCCCATCGAGGTCAGGGTATAAGCTGTTGGGACTTGAACCAGTTGATCCTTTGCAAGATCGTCCTCACCGAACCCGATGACCTCCCATGGGGGAAGAAAACAAAGATGATGGGGCAAGAGATCCATTTAACTTATTGCTCGAGGAAACCCTCACGCGACATAGGAATGAGGTGATGGATAATTTAGCACAAATCCTTCAACGATTGCAAGGATGATTTTAAGGATGGAAATTTATATTAAAATGTAGAAACATGGGCTAATCTTACTAGTTCTTAATATGAAAAATGTAAAATGTTTGGTGATAATTTTGTAAAAATATTCAAATTTATAAGGATTTTATATAGTTTCTATAAAATTTTGGCGATTTTTAAGGTAAAATAATTTTATTCTATGGAATTTAGACGAATAGTTTTTAGAAAAAATGGAAATTAGCAAATCTTTTTCTGGGAAAAACCATGGAAAATTAGCCCATTTGCGAAATTTAGACCCTAAAATCATCTGTGAACGATTGCCAACAGGTAACGCATCTTCCTCGAGCGAAGGCGACACCCCCTTCAAGGTACATATCAATTTTAATTTTCCTATATTTGAAGGTTAGATAGATGCGGATGCTTTAGACAAATGGTTAAACATTATAGAAGGGTACTTTTTTGTCCATAATGTTTTTGATAGAGAAAATATTATATTTGTGCTCCTTAAGGCCATCCCCCATGTCAAAGATTGGTGGGAGACTTTCTATGAGAAAAATGCAACATAGGAATCTTCATTATTTGTAGTCACACCCACTTGGGGTTCTTTCAAGGATGTTATTAAGGAACAATACTACCCTGTTGGAAGTTATGATGACTTATATACAAGATGGACCAAACTGCGGTAGGAAAGGGACCAAGCAGTGCCAGATTTTACCAATGTCTTCCATACCTTGCGCACCAAGCTGGGTATCAGAGACTCTGAGCAACATATCGTGCTCAAGTACCGTAGCAATATGCATAGATACATTCAAAGAGAATTGGATTTTTTGGACATCTCATCCTTGGGCACATCCTATCGATATGCTATCAAAATCGAGCATAATCTTAAAAAAAAGACATGACAGTTTGGGTCTATGAACCCCTCATACCAGAAGCAAGGAAAAGGTAGTTCCAACCCGTAGAACAAAGGACAGAAAAAAGGATGCAAAGCCTCAGGAAAAACAGTCTAATCTGTAGAAAAAGAAGGACAATGGGAAGACAAAGAAACACACTGGGAAGTGGTACGAGTTCTATAAGATCCCCTAACATAACATTGTTGAATTTCGCTCAAAGAAGTCATTGGTGGCTGAGGTGAAAGCCTCTGAATTAGATGTGGATTCTGACTCTGAGTCAAAACCAGAAAAAGGGAGATGGATCATTGACGCAAAACCTAATGCCACCATTTCTACCACCAAATTCCATCCTGATGAACCTAATGAACTAGAGGAAGGTAAGCACCTCTTTCATTCACAAATGTGGGTGAAGGTTACTTCACCTCACTTCATCATTAATAGCATTATCCATAAGAACCTCATCTCAGCTGAGGTCATCAAGTTGTTGGCTCTACTAACAACACCGTACCCACAGTCGTACACCATCAAATGGTTGCGCCAAGGGAGATATCTTCACATTAGCCAACACTGCCACCTACCCTATGGCATCAAGCCCTTCAAAGATGAGGTATTATGTGATTTCTCCCACCTTGAAGTTTTTTATTTTCTTTTGGGCCAACCTTATTTATGGAAACACCATGTTGTATACGATTCTAGGCCTTGCAATGTTATTATTACTTTGGACATAAAATTGTATAGGATACTCGAAGTAGTCCTACATACTCCCATTTCCTTGATCTATGCCAAGAAATGCATGAAGGTTATCTCTAAGACCAAGAAATTTTTCTTCTTCGTGATTCATGATAAAAGTGAGCGGAAGGTTGCAGCCACATCCATGGCCTCTGTGACAGGTCTCTCCACGTAGCAAAAGCAAGTGGATAAGGTCGTGGAAGAATACAAACACATATTCTCCTCACCCACTAGGGTACCTCTTCACTATTAGGTCAATCATTCAAATGATTTGACCTCTAGTGCACTTCTGCCCAATGGGCTAGTATATCACCACTCTCTATCAGAAAATGAGGAAATCAAGCACCAAACCCAAAATCTACTCTAAAAGGGGCACATAAGACCAAGCTCATCACCTTGTAGAATCCCAATCATGTTTATGCAGAAGAAATATGGAACCTGAAGAATCTGCATTGATTACCAAGCCATAACTAAAATCATAGTCAGGAACTGGTACCCAATTCACAGAATTTATGATCTCCTTGACCAGATCAAGGGGGGAAAATACTTCAGTAAGATTGATATGAATTTTGGCTACCACAAGGTTCCAATAGAGCAGACCAATGTATGGAAGACATCCTTCAAGTCCAAAGAAGGTCTTTTTGAATGGATAGCCATGCCCTTTGTCTTGATGACTGCCGCAACAAATTTCATGAGGATGATAGACAATATATTGCGACCTTTCACCAATTATTTTGAGGTGGTGTATTTGGATGACATCCTCATCTTCAACAAGAGTTGGGTGGAACACTTGCAGCATATTCAATAGGTTTTTCACACTCTCCGACAACACAAGCTATATGCAAATTTGGAAAAATTCTCCTTTGGCATGAACAAGGTCCAATATGTAGGCTACATTGTTGATGAGCATGGGGTGCATGTCGATCTAGCCAAGATCCAGGTCATTCGTGACTGGATAGCCCTAAACACACTCACTGAGCTTCAAAGCTTCTTAGGCCTTGCCAATTTCTATAGCATGTTCGTGCTGAGATTCTCCCATATGTCATGGGCCCTTAGCCAAGTGACCAGGGGTGGTGGAAATGAAAATTTTGTGTGGTGCCAGCTGCAATAGAAAACATTCGATGATTTGAAGTAGCTCTTATGCTCATCCTCGGTGCTCTCATTACCCAACTTGCAGTAGCCTTTTGAGATTGAGACAAATACTTCAGACTATGTTGTGGACACAGTTCTTACTCAACACGAACATCTTGTGGCCTAACATGGTGAGACACTAT
This sequence comes from Picea mariana, assembly GCA_032191745.1. Taxonomy (NCBI): domain Eukaryota; kingdom Viridiplantae; phylum Streptophyta; class Pinopsida; order Pinales; family Pinaceae; genus Picea; species Picea mariana. The sequence continues at coordinate 11,770 of JASDQU010307050.1, read as the reverse complement.
CATATATCGTCCATAAGTACCCCACTTACGACAAACAAATGTACTCCATTGTAAGCATGCTGCCAATGGAGAAATTATATTCTCAGGNGACTGCCATCAGAAGTGGTCCACATACTTGCAACATTCCCATCTCAACATCAAGTATGAGATAAGGAGCACCAACCATGTCACTGACTTCCTTAGTGCATCGCCAGTTGAAGTACTAACCATGATGCTACACTCATAATACAATGAGACCTCCAGATGGCCCCAAATATACGACTTGACTTCGCCACTACCTAACATATGCTGGGCACAAACACATTTGTCATTGATTTCCATATTCAGGAAGGGTTTTTGTGCCATCTTGGCCATATTTATGTCCCATCAAGTGAGCGAGAAAATCTGATTTGGGAAGCTCACTATAGTCGGGTGGTAGTATACTTCGGCGTAGAAAAGACAATGGAAGTGTTGCAGTAACATTTTTTTTAGCCAAAACTTCGATAGGATGTCAACAAGTATATAAGGTCCTACATGGCTTGTGCCATTTCCAAACTAGCCATTAAGAAACAAGGCATGTACACCCCTCTGCCTACCCCCGATAGGCCATGGAAATCCATCTCGATGGGATACATGTCGGGACTTACTTATACCAAATATGGAAATGACTTTGTTTTTGTGGTTGTTGATCGATTTTCCAGGATGGCGATTCTGGTCATATGCAAGAAGAACATCACAACAGAGGCCACTTCCAAGATCTTCTTCGAATGAGTGTGGGTACATTTTGGGATACCACAAACCATCATCTCATATCAGTACAGTAAGTTCCTCAACACATTCATTTCAAGCCTCTGGTCACTGCTAGACACCAAGTCACCAAATCCACTGCCTTCCACCCCCAAATGGATGGCCACAATGAGGTCTTCAATAGGATGATCATGCATATCTTTCACATGTAAAATTAAAAGCATCCACGCACATGGGATGATATTCTTCCCTATGTTCAACACAGTTACAACATATCCATACATAGCTCAATCGGTAATATCCCCTTTCAGGTGGGGTTGGGATTCAACCATTGGGTCCCATGGATGTTGCACTACCCCATGCATCCACATAGGCAGAATCGTCCCATGCTCAAACCAAAGTCAACAAAGCCACCCAATTCATTGAATGAATCTAGCACATCCACCAACAGGTTCAAGATATTTTTTAGAAGTCCAATGCCAAGTACAAGAAACGCCATGATCAACATCAGGTGCCACACAAGTTTCAGGTGGGAGATAAAGTTTGATTGCACTTGCAGAAAGAAATCGTTACATGACCCCATCAGAAGCTTCGTCCACTCTGCTATGGATCTTACACCATCACCAAGTCTGTGGGTGAACATTATTTTGAGCTCAACATTCCCCCCTTCCTTGGATCGCACCCAGTGTTTAATGTGGACCTCCTTCAGCCATACTTTCCACCATTATTAGACACCTCATAGATAGAAGAAAAGTTGACACTGATAGAGCTCAAACCTGAGTGCATGGAACAGGCATCAACTGATCATATCATGGGCATACAGGTCAAGGTCACTCACCAACAGAATCTTTAGATTTAGCGTGTTGTCAAAGCGAGGCAGCTCTTGCACCAAGGAAAGAGGCTCACCCGAGGCCAAATTCAGCAGAAATTTCCTCATCTGATGGGGGAAATAAATGCAATGGAGACCATTGATTCCAAAGGGGGGAGGATTAATCTAGGTGGATATCGATGGCCACCCACCTATTCCAACTAGCTCACATACAATTTTCGTCTTGGTAGTTTTTTTTCTAGCTTTTCAAGTCCTAAACTTCTGGGGCAGTTTTGAGGCTCGAAACAACGTTTTTTGGGCTCGCCAAGGACAGAGTCAAAGTGTGACAACGACATGTGTAGTCCTTGGATATAAATTTCCAATGGGATATCATGCGCCTAAAATGGATATTGTATGAAAAAGTTACGACCATGGGAAGTTGATGTACCAACTTACCCCATCGCAACCCACATGACGTTTGGTGCTTCATCTCCTACGGTTAGGTTTTTGGATGTCTAGGGTTTTATGATTACTTATGGATGCTAAAAAGGCATGGAGTCCTCATTGTAATGTGCTCAGATGGATGCACGTAGATGCCAAATCACTTCTCATAGATTGGCTACCACCATTCGAGCGAGATTGTTTTCATTCTGCATTTTATAGTTTCAAAATATTTCTTCATTGAATAGAATTCAAGTTTCATTGTATCTATATTATTGTTCACTATATATCTATGTTAATGTTATAAATATGTGTTTCATTTTGTTAATCCTCTCATAAATTTGGATTAGGACCAGTGTTTAAGGGTTTTTTTGGTTGAATAAATTGAACCTAGGGTCTTATAACTGCACGCCAACACACTCTGTGGGCTCTTTGGAGTTTTTGTGGTGGTTATGTCAAGTTCTCATTCTATTATACCATAGTATGATTATCAACAATGTCATCATTTCCATACTTTACCTCATTTTGACCTCACACTCAATATCATTTCCCATAATCACCCATGTTATGAAAACAAATTCCCTTTCAAAACCCAACCTTGGTACAAGGATGGCTAAACCCCTCCACTTGAACACATACTCGAACAACCTTCACCTCAGCAAAACTCCTAACTTACATCAAAGAATCCTCCACAAATACCTTTGTGACTTCCTACTCAACCCACTCATAACCCATCAATAAAGTGACTCAACCGACTTACAAAGTTGATTTACCTACTTTTCATCAAGTAAAACGAAAAAATTCTGGTAAGGAAAACATGTTCTCAAGCACTGCTAGACCTAGTGATGTAAGAAAACTACTCTTTGGTTGACATCACTTGGTTTAAATATTTCCAACTGTGAAACCCTCTTTCAGGCGCAGTTGGACAAACCTTTTATGAAAGCCAACTTGTTGGTGAGCAAGGTTTAAAATAAAATAAAAAATGAAAAAAAAGGAATATGTATGATAAGATTTCCGAAGTGGTTATTTTTTCAAAGTATTTACTAGTTTACTACACTTTCTTCGCCATGTATACTATAAATTTTGTAGTGTCACAATCTTACTTCTCTGCTATAGAATCAATGGAATATATTTTTTCTCCTAGTGGTTTACAATGATCCAATACTTCTTTCAAACTTTGCATTGGGTCAGCCTCTATTGACAACACTCATTTTGTAGCTAACTGTTGTTCCAGAATGTATTCACCTTGCAATGACTTGGAGTGTGAATTTCAAAGAAGCTATTTTCTGGTTCCATATGCCCTATGACATTTCCTGTCTGACTAAGTAGTTACATGACAAATCTCTTCAATATAAATATGTATTAAAGTCTCTCCTGAAAAAAGAACATTGGATGCATTGCACATAAGGAAGTAAATGGAGAATGTGGCATCTTTGAATGGAACTAAACATGAGAATTCAAAGTTTTCAGCATTAGGCTTGCAAGATTTTATTTATTCCACGTTGCAATGGTCATGTGGAGGGTTTGATGTCATTATGTACAAATACCCTAGAGAGGATATCATGACATGAAAATTTACATGAAGAAGATGCATTGCAAAGAATGAGTTCATGAGGTTGTAGTTATAGGAGAATTTGAAGATGGTGTGACATTTTTACTTTCTACCCACTTGATAGACCTTATTTTTATATTGACGCTTTCTATGATACTTCCCATTTCATCTATTATCTCTTCTATATCTTACATGAGCTTACCATTATGATATTTGTATCCATTTTGGTGGGCATGGACAAGTCCTTGTCAGAAAACACACTTACTACATGTTGTTGGTCATTATCAAGAATCATGTTCACAACTTCAATACATGATGTTTTGACTATTCTTTTTGATGCATAAGAACTTGACATAGAAGACATATTTTTAATAGCATCGAAGTGAAGGTTAAAATTCAATAATTTGGCATTTAATATAGTGCATCACCAAAAATAGGCTAGCCATGATCAAGGAAATGTCATACCATTGGATTTACCTCATGAAAGGAAGATGTTTCAACAATTTACCTGGTGAAATAAAAGTGTTGCAGACCTCCTGCACTCAGGCTGAGATCCGCGCAGGATCTTCTCTAAACCTCGACAAGGGTTAATTAAACTCCTTGCCTAATCCCGCAAAGGATTTTAGGTTTCGCGAGTTTGGGGCGCTTCGAATACTATGCCCTGGCCCTTGGAAATAGCTGAAACGTGAAATGAAAATGGGCTAAGGTGTAAGCCCCTCTCTTCATCCCCCTTTCCTATAGGACCACAGCCAAGCCTTATGCAAACACCTTTCACAAATCGCGACTTCGCGAGTTGGAGCACCAAATTCTCGTGCCCTCCCCTTACGAATCCCTGAAATGCGGTCCGTCAACGAAGGTTGACTTTACCCAAAGCGATGGGCGCATGCCACCTGTCACTTCTACTTTACTCTGCTTACGAGGTGAGTTCTTGCCACCTGTCCACATGGATTTTTTCGGCTTTCATGACTCAAGCAAGCAACCAACAGTCGTTCCTCTTCCTCTATGGATCCCCGGCTCTGAAATCATACCTTCAGTGAGATTCACGATTGTGTGCCTCCCTCAATCCAACATTCCTGGCTGTATCGAGATTTCACCACCCGAAAATCTACAACACTTGACCAAACCATTGGTCACTCGATTCTCCGAATTCCAATACGCGAATTCACATATGAGATCAATGGTCCTTATTGATCCAGATCTGACGGTCACTACTCCTCCTGAGCTTATGGGTGTTGAAAAGGAACTCAGTCCTAATATCTTCGCTATTCTAAGAGATCCAACGGTTCTTGGGATTTCGACACTTCCTCCTAAAGTGATTCAACCATCCGATTCAACTTCTCAAGGACTTTTGGACAAATGAATTGGTGTCCTTCCTCCAGAACTTAACTCCTGTGAACCAATTCAACCTTTGTCTCCCTTTGGAACAATTGAGAGGTTCTAACCATCCTGAGCTTCCACTTGCAAACTCAAGGCCTCCAAAAGGGTCCCTGTGTGCACTCCATGCAGCAACTTTCAAATAACCTCTGGTTATTTAAGGTCTTTGATTATGTGCACTTCTTGCAACAACAGTCTCTCAATTTCTCTCTTTTGGATTTGTAAAATCCAAGACTCCACCTGGCCTGCATACACCTTGCACAGTTCTATGCTCTGCTAGCACTCTTTGCCTGTAAATACATGATTTGAATCTCCTTTGAGGGTTCTGAGATGAAACAAAGAACCTTGTCAACGCACTCCTCATGGACCCTCCACTGCACTCTTTGCAGGAGTTCTCAGAAAGAGAAACAAATAAAACTCATTCACCCCTTATCCAGAATTCAAACATTCAACATAGAATTCTAGAGCATACGCACACACCTTGGCATTGAAATAGAATGCACACAGAGAATGCAAACAAACCCGCAGCATACCATTTAATAGGTGGTTCCAACAACCATAACAAACACATGGATTGGAATCAAAACTTTCTTCTATTAATTCTAGTGCTCCTATACATGGCCAATAGCAACAAAAATGCATAAAATTATCTGTCCTCCTATATTAGCTTATGAATTTTGAATTATGTTACAATGATACAAGGGTTGAGGGTGTCTATCAACCATTTTCCCTCCTACCTCCTACGCTCATAAAACTATCTAATCTATTAAATTAAATCTACCTACTTGCATTCATTACGTGTAAATGCCTCTACATTTGACAGATGAGAGCAACGCTCAAGATCTGTTTACAATCTCCAAAACACAAAAGTAAGTACGCTTCCCTAGCTATTACATTAATGTCCATTCATTAATCTTCAAAACACTTCAAAATGTGCGTTGGTGCTTTTCTAGCTGCCTCCTTTGGTTAGGCACATGTCTTTGGCTTTATACGATGTTCCTGCATCATACTCTCGCTTGAAAATTTTCATGAACTCTTGTTCATGAGTTCTTTCACTGTTCATCCATGCTTTTGAATTGTTGTTTCATCCTCCCAACTGGCATCTTCAACTAGATTTCCTTTCCATTTGACCAAGTATTCAAAATACTCTT
>JASDQU010307049.1:20143-35876 GCA_032191745.1 Picea mariana | reverse complement strand
TGTGTATCAAATGAATGTATAATGATATTTATTTATACCATTTATGTCACTTCCTTTTAACATCAGGGCTGACATGACACTTTCTTAGTTTGTAATTCTTTTCTTTAATTATCTTCAGGGCCTACATGTACTTCCTTCTTCAATTCACTTTGTCATCTTCAAAAATTCATTTCTCCTCAACCATGAGGATCCACATGATGTGCCACCTACCACCAGAAAAAAACATGATATATACTATCCATCCATGGGTTTTTTTTTTGCATGTACATTGTCCTTCATGTCCAAATACCTTCATCAATATTGCGGTCCAAAACCAATGACTAGGGTTGACATCAATGACAAAAACCAATATTCCAACAACAACTACTACCTAGTGATACACAACCACTCCTAGTAACATACAACTACCAAATAGTGACACAGAGTCACTACCAGTGGATCACATCCACCACAATAGCTTACAACTATTGTCCATAGAAATACAATCTCCACAACAATCATGTAATATCATATCAACCTGCATAAAAAAATATCATGATATAAATTGAGACATCTAGGCCATTCTTCCACTCACATATGTGAGATATGTAAGAGCATATTCCATCAGAAAGTAAAACATCATCCATGGGCTATCTGGATTGTTCTTCTCAAGAATAGAAGAATAATTGTCCCTAATTTCTGAGCCTGGACCATTCGCCTCACTGGGCCATTCTGTTGGCACTAATCATAGTGAAACATGGAGAGAATCAGTATGCCCTAGGTAATGCATGTCCCTGATTGATGAACCTATACCATTCACCTAACTAGGCCACTTATCCAGCACTAATCACAGTGCAACCTGGAGAGAATGAGGTTTCCATAGGGAATGACTGTCCGGACCATTTCCTATGGAAATGATTGTCCTACACCAACCTCCAAAATAGACCATTCATTGAAACTGCTCACAACTATGAAATTTAAAAGAATGTTTTCCCAATGAGGCAGACCATTCTACTTGACCACTACTCAGAGTGGTTTTCAAGAAGAATGATTTCCCTTGACCATTCCCCCACACTGGCCACAAGGGGAATCACTTTCTATGGTACATCAACAATCTATCAAACCATTTTCATTACGAAAATGACTATCTGATTTGGACCATTTTCTGAACTGGAAAATTCTTGTCCATTAGAAATATCGAACCACTTTGTGAACTGGAAAGGCACTACTCATCTTGGACCATTTTTCGAAATGGAAAATGGCTGTCCATAAATCAATAACATATCAGTTCTCCCTCCCAACTTGGGAGTAATCAATTCCTTTTCCAATTAGGAAGTCATCTCCATGAGCCCCTTCTTGTCTCTTAAGTATGAAAACTTTTCATCTTGGATAGAGGATTTACCAAAATATCTGCTATTTTCTCATTTGTGGAGGTATACTGGAGAGCCACTTCTCTCTTTTGGAATTTATCATGGAAAATATAATTCTTGATCTCAATGTACTTCGGCTTGTCATGGAACGCTAGTTTCTCTGAAAGATTCACATAGCTATAATCATTACAATATATCATGGTTGAGTTCAAAACATGATCAGACGATCCAGAAATCAACTTATTTCTTTTGTACAAGCATCACAAGATGCAATATACTTTCCTTCTGTAGTGTTGATTTCAACAGACTTTTTTTTCCTTCTAGCTCATGACATCGTAGCAAATCCCAAACTGAAACATATCCAAGTAGCACTTCTTATTTCATCTGTACTCTTTGCCCAATATGAATCGATAAATTCATGCAGTTGTATGTCATAATTTAAGCTTCCCACAAAACAAATATCTTGTTGAGTATTCTCCAAATACATTAACAAGCCAATGAATTGTCAATCCAAAGACGATTCTATTGGATTAGAGTCGCTTCAACTTCTTCATATCTGTTATCATGGGAGTTAGCCATATATTTTCAATCCATCATCCTAGACTTCTGAGTAACCATTACGATACACTTTCTCTATCATAAGAAGTTTTCTCCACGCTTTTGGTGTATATGAGATACTCTACATCAAGTTTCTTCAATCCATACAAGGTGTTATCACATAAACTTGTCAAAGTCTTGTGAGTTGTGGTTTCTACCTAAGTATGTAGTTTTTTCTTGTTTTTCCTCCTTTTGCAGAACCTATTGTATGTTTTCCTCTCGACTTGTAGTTTTCTATTGTTTGTCTTCACCCATTTGATAGACCTATTTTTCCTTAGCATCTTGCCTGAGAAGTGTCAACCATAAGACTTTATATTTTCCCTAAGTTCAACCACTTATCTCTCTTTACCTCTGCAACTAATCCTTTGTTTTCTCGAGCCCTCAACCACTCATTCAAGTAATCTACATGGGCCACAGTCGTGAGCAGCAAGCGCAACACTCGAAACAATATGATATAAACTCAAATCAAGTGAGCGAGCAAGGTCAACTTTCAATGGCGGATCTCCATCAAGAAGATATGATCGATGACCATCAAGTGATCGGGATCATGGAGTTACACCAATTTTAGTGTCAAACAGAGGTACAAAATCACAAGGCCGATCCTAGTCATTGGTACAGGGAAGGACACGTGGTGTAGGATCAACATTTCATTAACTTGTAGAATTGAGCAGTCAAAGGATAGAGTCATAGGACTCGTGAAATGTAAAGTCCCGATAGGATGTGGGTCATCCAAGGTAAATGGATGTGTGTCACCCAATTAGAGTGATCGTGATTTCATGACTTGGATATTTCAATATGGGACACAGTGCGATTTCACGAAATGAAAAATCCAGAAACACCTGAGAATTAGGCCCATGATCGAAGCCCGGGGTCATATGGGAAGCTAGGCCATAATGAGAAGTAGGCTCCTATTAAGCAGCAGGAGACTGAGGTTTTTCAAGGGAATGATTGTGGCCTTCATATTCAAGACAAATCCAACCATTGATCCAGATGGGTCGTTTCACGATTTTGAGCATCGGGGTATTTGAAATCAAGGGGAATGAAAACTCCTGAAATGAGAAATCATGAAATTTCATATGGATAAGCACGAGATCACGGCCCTTGGTCACATGGGGAAAGGGAGTGGAGCCACACAAAGGTTCGAAGCACCCTACTTGGTTACAGAGAAGGCTCTACGTGGCCTCGAGGTGCCAGAGTTGACTAGAAGGAGTTGTGAGCTCATCGAGAAAATTCATGGGTGTCAGGCCTCGTCCTGATCCCAATAAAGTAGTTAATGAAAATGGGGATGATGGTTGAAACCTCATTTTTCCACATAAAGGGAAATCATAGAAAATCTATCCATGAAGGGATGAATGTCAGCCAAAATTTCCCTTGTCATGGATTTTCTAATGAAGCCCATACCAATATGATCTTGTGTCTGACAGAAGAGTGCAAGCGCGGTCTGAAAAAAGAAGATGCAGACGCCAAGCCTTGAATGCAATGACCGGAGCTCACTTCTGAAGGGATAAAGTTTCTTTGAGTATAAATACTCAGTTTTGATTTTTTGTAAAGGTCAATGGTAGAGAAAATCTCTCGTATTGTAAAGTTTTAAATGAAGCTTCTGGTTCTTTGGTTATGTGTTGTAATCTGAGACTTCTTATTTAATGACAGTTGGATTTCTTGCTCCATCTTGTTTTCCTCTTATACTAAAAGAGTTCATGATTGATTGATTTGCATGAATTATTGATTGTATTATGATGGATGCTTGATCATAGTGTTCTTACAGTTCCTTTCAGTTTCTTCAAGATTTGAATTCAATAAGATCTTGTGTTCAAATTTTTCCTTCTGGATTGCTCAAAGACCTGATGTCCACGAAAGACCCCTACATTTTTCTCACCGAAGTATTCCTCCTACTAAACTTTACTACAACCTACTAAATGAAGTTAAACTGAGACCTCACCTTCTTGTGCATATCATTTCAGTTTACTGATTTAAGATGATATTCTCTTGAGACTATGCCCATTTGACCTTCTTATAACCAACCCATGACATTAAACTTTGATGGGTACTAGGCTTACCTCTGCCGCAACCAAGAGGTGACTTATAGTGCCAACACAAGGTATTCTTCCATTTGTATACATGGATCTCTTTCTGGTATAAGCTTCTTTCTCAATTTTATTTATTGGGAAGAACAGTCTTTTACATGTAAATTTCAATGCATGGATACTGCAACAGGTATATCTAGTTTACTGGAACAAGCTGTCATCATAGTATTCTCCCTCCTTTTGGAAGAACCTCTAGTTATGAATCTCACAATGCTTCCATTAATAAGTCTTTTTCACACTTTCTTACATGCATTTTTCTTCATCACAACTTCCATTTCTTCTGGTTGATTGCTTCTAGTGGGTTCAAACCATGCCGGTAGTCGTATGATTCTTAGTATAATAACTAGTTGTTCTATATTTTATTTCTTTCTTGGAATGTTCATGTTCTTCCTCATGTTCCTATTTAGATTTTGGGTCCATGGAGTCTTCTATATATTCCATGCCCTTCCTTCCTAAATATTCAAAATTCTTCATTTCATCATAGGAACATGAATGCAGATGGACAACCAAGTATACTTAAGACTTCTTTTTGAAGAAGACTTCTTTTCGAAGAAGACTTCTTTTCGAAGAAGAATTCTTTTTGAAGAAGAATTATTCTAGATTCAAATTGAACACGTTTTGTTTATCATGGCTGCTACTTTCAATGGGAACATGGACATATACTTCATAATCTTAACGAATTATTCAATGGATCATATCATTTAGGAGTAGCTCCCTCCTAATCCTCGCTTCATGCATGAATGCATGCTCTTCTTTTGGAATTCTGTAATAAGATCCCTGATCCGGATTTTATGAGAAAAACAAAATGACTACATATTATTACCGTATGCTTAACATAGAATAACATAGATACAGTAAAACGGGTTTTCTATTCACTGAGGAAATAAGCTAAAACTGTAAAATGCAGCGGAAAACAAGCTTGTTCGAATGGTGGCGGCTTATCTCTAAGAAGAGATGTGACGGTTGTGCTCATTCACAAGAAGATGATTACAATGAGGATCTCAAGGAATTTTTACAATAAATAGTAGTTTCAAAAACCCTAAACTTCCAAAAACCTAACCCTAGAAGATGAAGTGCCAAAAGGCATGTGGGCCCCGTTTTGGTAAGTCGATACATCAACTTCTCAAGGTCGTAACTTTTGCATATGATATTAGTTTTATGCGTATGATATCCCATTGGAAATATCTATTCGAGGACTACAACAGTTGCACAAAAATGGTCATTTAGGGCCTCAAAACGGCTCTGGAAGTTCAGGACCCAAAAACTACTAAAAATAGTAAATTATCAAAATTGCTAGAAAGTTGTTTTGAGCTAGCTGAAAAAGGTGGGTGGCCACCGATATCCACCTAGATCAATCCTCCCTCCTTAGGAAGAAATGTTATCCATTGTGTTGAGTTCCCCCATCAGATGAGGAAATTTCTGCTAAATTTGGCCCCAGGTGATCCACTTGCCTTGGTGCAGGAGTTGCCCTGCTTTGACGACTCGATAAAGATGGATCCTTTGTTGTTGAGTGCCCTTGATCTCTGTGTCCACAATCTGATCACTAGATGCTTGTTGTATGTATTCAGGGTTGAGCTCTATTGGTGTCAGTTGTTTTTCTACATCTGAGGTGTCCAATAATGGTGGGAAATAAGGCCGAAGGAGGTCTACGTTGAACACTGGGTGCAGGCCAAGGAAAGGTGGAATGTTGAGCTCAAAAGCATTATCCCCCATAGCCTTGGTGATGGTGTATGACCCATAATGGAGTGGGAAAAGCTTCTGATGGGGTCTTGTAAGGCATTCTTTCTACAACTGCAAACAAACTTTGTCACCCAACTAAAACTTATGTGGCACTCGATGTTGATCATGGTGTTTCTCTTACTTGTCATTGGACTTCTGTAGGATATCCTAAACCTATTGGCAGATGTGTTGGATCCTCTCAATGAACTAGGTGGCTTTTTCAGCCTCAGTTGGAGCAGGAGAGGAGTCAATCGAGGTGACCACAAGGGGAAGTGAAACATTTGTGGGACCCAATGGTTGGAATCCCAACCCCACCTAAAAGGGGTTGTGGTCTGTTGAGCTATGCAGGGATTGATTGTAGATATCATGGAAATAGGGAAGACTCTCATCCCATGTGCGAGGGTGCTTATAATTATAAATGAATAGGCTATGCACGATCATTTGATTTATGACCTCGGTTTGTCCATTGATCTGGGGGTGGAAGGTCGTGGATTTGGTGAGCCTAGTGTCCAACAGTGACCAAAGGCTTGACCAGAATGTGCTGAGAAATTGATTGTCTCGATCTGAGACAATGGTTTGTGGGATTCCAAAATGTACCCAAACTCATTCAAAGAAGAGCTTGGTAGTGGCTTCTACTATGATGCTCTTCTTGCAGGAAACTAGAATCCCCATCTTAGAAAAGTGATCAACAACCACAAACACACAGTCATTTCCCCACTTGGTGGATGGGAGGCCCAACATGTACTCCATTGAGATGGATTCCCACGGTCTGTCAGGAGTAGGAAGAGGGGTGTACAGGCCCTATTTCTTAGTGGTTGGTTTGGTAATAGTATAGGCAGTGCAATACCTGATATACTTGCTGACCTCTTATCGAAGTTTTAGCCAATAGAAATGTTTTTGTAGAATTGTCACTGTATTTTCGATGCCGAAGTGTCCTACCACCCGACTGTAGTGAGATTCCCAGATCATCTTCACTCGCTCACTTGATGGAATGCAGATATGGCCCAGACGACACAACAACCCATCTTGAATATGTAAATTATCGACAACTTCCTTTTCACCCAACATTTTGTAGGTGGTGGAAAAGTCTTGTTCTGTCTTATAAAGTTGGGGCCATCAAGAGGTCTAATGGCCGCAAGAGTCTAGCACTATGGTGAGTGCCATGACTGGTGGTCGACTGAGGCAATAAGCGATGAGGTTGGTGCTTCATGTTTTATACTTGATTTTGAGGTGGAATTGTTGCAAGTATGTGGACCAATTTTGATGGCGGTCATTCTGCAATTTTCCTTATGTCTGCATGAATTGCAGTGACTTATAATTAGTGTGGATGACTGTCTCCCTCCCAAGAATGTAATTTCTCCACTGGAGACAGGATTGCAAAATGAAGTACATTTCTTTGTCATAAGTAGGGTACTTATGAACAACATATGATAATGTCGCACTATGATAGGCCACGGGGTGGCTGTGCTGCATGAGAATGGAACCCACAACATAGTCTAAAGCATTAGTCTCAATCTCAAAGGGATATTGTAGGTATTGTAGTGAAAGTACTGGGACTAAGCTCAAGTGTTGCTTCAAATCATCAAATGCTTGTTGTTGGGGCTGGCCCCACGTAAATTTCACCCTACCACCACTCCTGGTTATTTGGCTAAGGGCCCATGCAATATGGGAGAATCCCAACACAAACCTGCGGTAGAAATTGCCAAGGCCCAAGAAGCTCCAAAGCTCAGTGAGTGTGGTTGGGGCTGACTAGTCATGGATGACTTGGATCTTGGCTGGATCCACATGTACACCATGTTGATCAATGATTTAGCCTAGGTAATGGATCCTGTCCATACCGAAGGAGCATTTTTCCAAGTTGGTGTATAGCTTGTGCCACCGCAGGGTGTGCAGAACCTGATGTATATGCTGCAAGTGTTCGGCCCAAATCTTGTTGTAAATGAGAATGTCATCCAGATACACCACTACAAAATTATTGGTGAATGGTCGCAGGATATCTTCCATCATCCTCATGAAAGTGGTTGGATAATTTGTCAAACCAAAGGGCATGACCAACCATTCAAAAAGGCCTTCCTTTGACTTGAAGGTAGTCTTCCATACATCTATATGTTCTATAAGGACCTGGTGGTAGCCGGACTTCAGATCAATCTTACTAAAGTATTTGGCCCCCATGAATTGATCAGGGAGGTCATTGATTCAAGGAATCGGGTACCAGTTTCTGACTGTGATTTTATTCAGAGCCCAGTAATCAATGCAAAGTCGCCAGGTTCCATCTTTCTTATGTACCAGTACGATTGGGCTCCCGCAAGGTGATGAGTTGGGATGGATGTGCCTGTTTTGGAGAAATTCTTGGATCTATCGCTTCATCTCCTTATTCTCTAGCAGAGAGAAGTGATAGACTGGTGCATTGAGCAGTGGTGCATCAGGGGTCATATCAATGGGGTGCTTGACTTGACAGTGCAGAGGTACCCCAGTAGGTGAGGAGAAGATATCCAAGTATTCTTCCACGACCTTATCTACTTGCTTCTATTGTGTGGAGAGGTTGGCAGCAGAGACCTTGGATGTGGCTGTGATCTTTCTCACATTCTAAGAGAGAATCATGAAGAAGAAAAAATTCCCCATCTGAGAGATGACCTTCCTACATTTCTTAGCAGAGATCAAGGAAATAGCACTATGTGGGACAACCTCGGGTATCTTGTACAATTTCCTATTCAAAGTAATAATAACACTACGAGGCCTAGACTCATATACATCATGACGTTTCCATAAATAAGGTTAGCCCAAAAGAACATCACAAAATTTGAGAGGATCAACATCACACAATACCTTATATTTGGAGAGTTTGATGTTGTACGATAGTCGGCACCATTGGTTGATGCAGAGATTGCTTCCTTGGTGGAGCTATCTAATGGTGTAGGGTTGTGGGTGCGGCATTGTCAGCAGGGCTAGCCACTTGATGACCTCCACTAAGATGAGGTTCTTCTAGCTACCACTATCAATGATGAAGTGCAGCGGGGTGCCTTTTACCCACATCTATGAATGGAAGAGGCGCTCTCTTTCTTCTGGCTCATCTAGTTCACCTTGTTGGAGCTTAGTGGTAGCACCAGTGGCACTGGGTTCTGCATCAATGATCCATCTTCTCCTTTCTGGTTTTGACTCAGAGTTAGAACCCACATCTAATTCAAAGGATTTCACTTCGGCCACCAGTGACTGCTTTGAGCGGTAGTCAACAATGTTATGCCAAGGGCTCTTACGGAAGTCGCACCACTTCCCGGTATCTTTCTTTGTCTTTCCAGTGTCCTTATTTGCTTATGTCTTGGATTGGTTGTCCTGATACTATCCATATTTTCTCTATCCTTTGTTCTGTGGGTTGGGGTTTCCCTTTCCTGGATTTTGTTGTGAGGGGTTCCCTGGCCCAAATTGTTGCATCTTTTGTTTGAGCTTTTGCTCGATTTTGATGGCATATTGGTAGGTCGCACCTAAGGATGAGATGTCTAGAAATTCCATTTCAGTCTAGATGTATATATGTAGAGCACCGTGATACTTGAGCACTAGATGTCACTCTGAATCTTTGATACCCAGCTTGGTGCGTAAGGTATGGAAGATATTTGTGAAATATGGCACTGCTTAGTCTCTTTCTTGCCGTAGTGTGGTCCATTTGGTATACAAGTCGTCATAAATTATAACAAGGTAGTATTGTTCCTTAATAGAATCTCTGAAAGATTCTCAGGTGGACTTGACTGTAAATAATGACGGTTCCTTTGTTTCCTTTTTCTCACAAAACGTTTCCCACCAATCTTTGACATGGGGAATGACTTTGAGGAGTGAAAAAGTAATATTTTCTCTATTCAAAAAGTTATGGATAGAAAAATACCCTTCTAGTAGACTCAACCACTTGTCTACAACATCTATGTCTATCTGACCTTTAGATATAGGAATATCGAAGTTTATTTGTACCTTGAAGGGGGAAGTGCCTCCACTTGAAGAAGATGGGTCGCTTGTTGGTATCCGTCGAAGGATTTGCATGAAATTATCCATCATCTCGTTCCTCTATTGTGTGAGGGATTCCTCAATCAACAGTTTGAAAGTATCTCCTGTCCCATCATCTTTATTTTCTCCTTCCATGAGAGGTCTTTTGGGTGTGCAAGAGATTTTGTCCTCAAGAGAAACAAGCTCGAGACCCAACTCTTTGTACTCCGACCTCGTTGGGGACATGCATTAAGACGACAAGGAGCAGACTGCTATGATACCACCAATATAGATTTTATGAAAAGAACAAAATGACTACAGATTATTACCAGATGCTTAACATAGAATAACAGAGATACAATAAAATTGGGTTTCTATTCAATGAGGAAATAAGATGAAACTATAAAATGTAGTAGAAAACAAGCTTGTTGGAATGGTGGCGGCTTATATCTGAGAAGAGATGTGATGGTTGTGCTCATTCCCAAGAAGATGATTACAATGAGGCTCTCAAGTCATTTTTACAATAAACAGGAGTTTCAAAAACCCTAAACATCCAAAAACCTAACCCTAGGAGATGAAGCGCCAAAAGTCATGTGGGCCCCGTTTGGGTAAGTCAGTACATCAACTTCTTGGGGTCGTAACTTTCGCATACGATCTCTGTTTTAGGTGTATGATAGCCCATTGGAAATATCTATCCGAGGAATACAACAGTTGCAAAAAAAACGTCATTTAGGCCCTCAAAACGACTCTAGAAGTTCAGAACCTGAAAACTGCTAAAAATAGTAAATTATCAAAATTGTTAGAAAGTTGTTTTGAGCCAGCTGAAAAAGGTGGGTGGCCACCAATATCCACCTGGATCAATCCCTCTATATAAGAGATTCCATGCTTTCATTTGCATCCTTATTTCCTTATGCAAAGTGTCATAAGTCTTATTCTATTTTCCTCTTGATTACTGACTTATTTCTTATTTGAATCCTTCTGGGTCTCTTTAAGTTTGATTCTGATTTTGGATTATCTGGCAGTTGTTACTTATATAATAGATTCCTCAGGAATTTTCCAATGTACTTCATCTTGACTAGAAGAAGAAATATGTTTTATTCTGCTTGGCTTTCTTTGAGGGTTCCATTTCTTCGAAAATTGTTGCTTCATCTCTTTCCTTCCTTTTCTCTAACTTGGGACAGTGGTTCCTATAGTGACCATATTTTCGACAGTTGAAGCATTGTATTTTTGATATATCCTTTTCTTGATTTGGTTTCTTCCTTAAGCCCAACTTCCTCTTATTCCTGAAATTATTGAATTTTGTTGTGAAGGCTTGATCATCATATTTCTTTTGGGATTTCTGTTTTGTGTTAATCCTTGATTCTTCTTGTGCACAACAAGTCCAAAGTTCTTCAAATGTGGGATACTCCTTTCTTGTATTCATGCTTGCAACAAATGCATCCCATGTCTAGGGAAGGCCATTGAGTACTGTATTTACCAGTTCATTTTATGAAATGATTTCTTCAATATCTTGTAGTTTATTTGATCCGGATTATTTTCGGCATGAAATCAGAGCGGAGATATATTAAAGAAATGCACAGAGATATTGCAGATTTCAATAATATAACAGAAATGTATCAAAGATGCAACCATAAACAAAAATATACAGTAATACATGATTTCTATTAATGAAATAAATGTACAGAGACTGTAAAAATACAGAGTGAAAGACTCGCTAGAATGGTGGCAGCTTATCTCTGAGAAGAGATCTGACGGCTACTCGCATTCGCAAGAAGATGATTAAAATGAGGCTCTAAAGGCCTGTCTACAATAAAAAGGAATGCCAAAAACCCTAGATATCCAAAAACCTAACCCTAGAAGATGAAGCGCCAAAAGTCATGTGGGCCCCATTTGGATAAAGTTAGTACATCAACTTCCTGGGGTCGTAACTTTTGCATACGATCTTCATTTTAGGCGTATAATAGCTCGTTGGAAAGGTATTGTCGAGGATATTCATTTTGGGGGCTCAATCATGCATTTGGCTATAATTGAGAACCTATATTTATAAAAACCTTCATTTAGGCCCTCAAAATGGTCCCAAAAGTTAAAACCTGCTAAAAATAGTAAATTGCCAAAATTGCCAGAAAGTTGTTTTGAGCCAGTTGGAAAAGGTGGGTGGCCTCCGATATCCACCTGGATATATCCTCCCTCCTTAGGAAGAAATGGTCTCCATTGTGTTGAGTTCCCAGGGGATAAGGAAAATCGTTTGTTGAATCAGCATCTTGGTGAGTTGCTTGTCATGCTGGAGATGTTGGGCTACTCAGTTTGTGGAATTCTATCATGAACCTGTTGAGGTTGAGGCTTTTCAAAAAGTAGAGATGCATGAGGGGAAGGTGTGAAAAAATAATCTTTGTGCTTTTTTGCAACCTTTTCGACTTGCTTCTATTGGATAGAAGGTTCTTGGGGCAAGGTTGTGGTGGTTGCAATGTCCTTTTGTTCTCCTTTTGAACAGATTGTGAAGAAGCTAAATTTTGCAGTATGAGATAATACCTTGTGACACTTTTTAGGTGGAACAGTAGTCGGAAATACCTTTGGTATTCTGTAGAGATGAACCCCCAAAGTAAAAATGACACTACGGGGTCGAGACTCATAAACAACATGGTGTCTCCACATATATGGTTGGCCCAAGAGCACATCACAGACATCCAATGGGGCAACATCAAATAATACCTCATCCTTGAAGGGTTGGATGTCATATGATAATCGACACTGTTGGCTGACATGGAGATCTCGTCCTTGGCAAAGCGACCCGATGTTGTATGGCTGCAGGTGTGGTGTTGTCGACAATCCCAACTGTTTGATGACCTCTACTGATATGAGGTTCTTCTGGCTTCTGCTATCAATAATAAAATGTAGTAGGGTCGACTTCACCCACATCTATGAATGAAAAAGGCGCTCCCACTCTTCAGGATCTATTGGTTCTTTTGGTTGAATTGTTGCAGTAGAAACAATGGTAGTGGGGTCCACGTCAATGATCTGTCCTTTACCATTATTTTCAGAATCAGATTCTGAATCAGGGTTTAGGTCTTTGTCTTTGATCTCGACCACTAATGACTATTTTGAGCGACATTCATCGGTATTCTGCCAGGGGATTTTATGGAACTCACACCATTTTCTGGTGTCCTTCTTTATCTTCCCGTGACCCTTCTTTTCTTGTGTCTTGGACTGGTTTTCAGGAAACTGTTTGTTAGGGCCATCTTTTTCATACTTTGGTTGTTGCGGATTTGCAGACTCGAACCACCATTTGTTTTGGTCCTTTAATTTCTGCTCAATTTTAACATCATATCAATAAGAAACACCGAGTGATGAGATGTCTAGAAAATCCATTTCAATCTGGATGTATCTATGTAGAGCCCCAAGGTATTTCATAACCAAATGTTGCTCGGAGTATTTGATACCCAGCTTGGTGTGCAAGGTATGGAAGCTATTGGTGAACTCCAGAACTGCTTGGCCCCTCTCTTGTTGCAGTGTGGTCCATCTCATGTACTGGTCCTCATAATTTCCAACAGGGTAATATTGTTTCTTTACTGCATCCACAAAAAAATCCCAAGTGGGATCGGCCCCATATATTTCGGACTCCTCTATGGAACTTTGCTCCCAATAAGTTTCCCACCAATTTTTGACATGAGGGAGAGCTTTAAGAAATGCGAAGGTGATATTTTCTTATTATCCGGATCATTATATCTTAACTGAGATATTCTCACAAAGTATGATGTTATGCTATCATCATCATTCATTTTCATGTCACAGTGGTCATTTTTCAGACTCATTACTTGTCCAATGTTTATGACTGAGAAGAGGTTAGTTAGGGCATCATACATATTCTTAGATGAGTCAAGATGAGATATGTAGGGTATCAAGTGGTATTTTACAGACTCCACTATGATACTCATAGAATTGATGTCATTATCCTTGAACTTCTCCATAACCTCAACGTTCTGAGGTTCCTTCTCTTTTCGCTCTTCAAACTATGGTTCCATGATCTTGCCTTTCACGATATCCAACACTTTATTCTTGGAAAGGATGAGGTCAAAACTTGTCTTCCATGATCTAAAGTTAGAATCCCCTTCTAACTTGTTTTCTGACTTCATAGAGTAAGTCATGACTACGTTGACTTGGTCAACCTTTGAGTTTGACTTGGTCAACCTTTGAATTTGACTTGGTCAACCTTTGACTTTGAACAAAAACTCAAACTTGATGTCTTGGATTTTTGAGAGTGCCAGGAGGTGTGCTTGGCTAGGGCACACTAGGATATCCCAGAATTAGGTCAAGCTCTTCACTTAAGGTTCCTTAACAAGAGGGTTAGGGTTTCGTTGTTGCAACAAAACTTTGATTGCAACTACAACTGTAACTAAGAAAATACTCCAAATCTATCTTCTAGCAGTTAAACTATCTGAAGATAGTGTGGGCCCATAACCTTTTATAATAATAGGTGTTCTAGTTTCCCCATAGACAATATAGCAATATTGTCACCCAACCATAGGCACACAAGCCATCCCTGAGAACCTTAACTTTGATAGAGAGAATAATTCTGGAAGAAAACCCTAGAACCAATAGCCAACCAAGGTATCTCTCTCTAGATCTAGTTTACTAGGCAGAAAGTCCAAACCATAATCAAAGAGAAATTACAAGACAAAACTGAAATGCCAGTTGCAGCAACTCTAGCTACAACTCCTCCCCAGACGTGCGCACCACTGGTCTTGTGCAGTTGTGAGAGAGAATATGACAAATGAGATCTAGTTCCCTCTTGTTTATATTCCTCCAAGTGACCTAACTGGGCCTACTTCTACTTATGGAGGCTAATAACTCAATAATAAATATTCTCTTGAGTCGACTTGTCTCCTAGGGTTATTATCCAACGTTTTAGGGTTTCTCTTACTTCTTGGAATATTCTAGTCTCATCAGGGTTACATGTAGAGGTTAATACCTTATGCAGCTACCATAATATCAACAATGCTTGTGTATATTGGTTTTTGAGGACAATTTGTAGGCATAAAACTTTGGGTCGTGTGCTCAACGGTGGTCTTCTTCAAACATCCGGACGAGGTAGGATCCTATCCTTCTCTTGTTATCATTTCCTTTATATATCATATTTGATATTAGAGTTGATTTATGGGTCTTGTTCCATCTATTTTAGTTTTCCCCTAGCCATAGAGAGATTTTCCTTGTAACAAGGTAATAAATGGTTTTTAATGTTCAACCTCATAACAATAGGGAAATCCCACTATGTTTTTTGAGGAAAATGTATGCAAAGTATGTTTTGGGGAAACTTGTTAACTATTTTCATCACTTAGAATTCTATGATTCTTTTTTGGATATTCCACACAACTGACCTAATGTGAGGCACCAAGATGAAAAATACTTGATCCCTTGACCTTTTTGGAATTCCCACTTCCATAGGCGTTGCTTCCACAAACAAAATAATAATTTCTCCAGTTGACACAAATGATGGTATTTCATGTTGTTGATGTATTGACTATATGGTGTCATCATATACTAGTGGGTGTAAGGTACCAGGTCTATTATATTAGCAGAGAAGAGAAATAATGTAGAAAATAACATCGAGATAGCAACAGAATATGGAAATACTTGATGGGTGTTCTATATGCACTAAAAACACACTAAAAACCCTCAATTAAATTGTCAAACCGGGGTGAGTAAACTTAGATTTGTAGTAATATATTGGAGGTAGTATAGTCTAACTAAGGAAGTGACTATCTAAGAGCTAATCTATTCAAGCAAAAACTACTAATGATCAAACCCTACTAAGAAACTCAAACTATGTACCCTAAGTAACCTTTGAACAAAGGATCAATGGATAATTCTAATAAAGGAAATGAATGTTGATTAGGGTTGGTTGTCATTGATGTCAACCCTTGAAGAAAGACCCGTAGCAAAAAGTTTTGGGTAATGGACCCAATAGTGTTTGATGTAAATATGACTCATTATTGTTTTTTCATGGTTGATAAGAAGTAA
>JASDQU010307048.1:73750-88358 GCA_032191745.1 Picea mariana | reverse complement strand
GCTATGCCATTGAGAAAACATATCCAAGTATCTGTGATAAAAAATTCAGCTTGTGGGTCATTGTAGTTTTAGATTTACACTCTGTGGACAATAGGGTTTGTGGCTAGTCCTGAAACTAGTCAAAAATAGGGGTTTCGAGTAAAAATGTCATAAATTCTTCATAACAGATCCAAATTCAATAAAATAAAATGTATTGGTTAGGGTACAATATTTAGTAAACCTTGTAATAGTTTCATATCAATTCAACAAATATTTCGTGCGGGGCACGCTCTACAAGGTCGCTCTCTAGAATAGTTTAGAATTCAGCAAGGTATGCCATTTTTGCTATAAATCCTTTTTTGAGAGGTTCCAAGTAGTGAAATCTGAAGGAATTGCATAAAACACACTGAGGAACATTGTGTATCAGTTTCATATCTTTATACATTATAGGTACAAAGTTATGATTACTTCAAGTTAGGGTTGTTGACTAATCCAAAACTAGGCATGTGAGACTAAATAAAAGTTTGATGAAAATGCTAGTCTCTTGTTGTTGAAGTTAAGGAAGGTTTGCAGGAATGTGATCATATACACTAGGTCTATTACAGAGCTCCAAATCAGATTTGGATGATGAAATTGATGAGGGATTTTGGTTGAGGTACAGGTTGAGTACATGGTTGATACAAGTAGTTGATGAGTTGGCACATACATGAGGTGTATAGTTGATGATATTGGTACATATTGATGAGTCATATTTGATGAGTAGTTGACACATGATTGGTACATACTTGGTACATGTTTGGATGCACTTTTTTATGGTAGAAATTGATTATAGGTTATTTGGTACAGGTTGGTGAATGGTTGATGCACTTGTTTATGGTACAGGTTGATTACAGGTTGAGGTACAGGTTGATGCATGGTTCGAATTTATTGGTATAGGTTTACAACGGTATATATCACAGTGACAGGTTGACAATGGTTCCATCATTCTACTTCTACTTCAGGGTGGCAAGACAGGGCAAGGACAGGTGGTTGTAGCCACCTTCCAGTTGTAGCCAGAGAACATAGGGGGTTGTATCCTCCTTCTGGTTGTAGCCAAAGAATTAGGGAGTTGGAGCTTCCCTCAGGTTGTAGCCTGACAAACTAGGGGGTTGGAGCCTCCTTCCAGTTGCAGCTGGAAAACAAAGGAAGTTGGTGCTTCCAATGAATGTAATTCTTTAAGACATATAAGAAAAAGAATTCCGTGGTTTTCTCCCGATTTGGGTTTCCACGTAAAACACCGGTGTACTATGTATGTGTATGTTTTTTCATTTGTTCATTGATTATTTACTCTGCAGTTATTGGATGATAATGCTTCATTGATATACCACTTGGATTATATGGTTAAAAAGGATTAAATTGCTCTATTACTGATTCACCCCTCGTCTTAGTAATCTAACAATGGCGACGTACTGGGCGAAGCAATTATCTCTGCATCACCGAAATTTCATGTTAGGATGAATCAGAAAATGAAGATTTGAGAAACAATTGACAACAAATCAAGCATTCAGATCAAAACTCAAGAAATAACATAGTCCAACATTAGATGTGTTTCTGTCAAAAATGTAATCTGGTATCAATCTAGATTACGAGCGAAATGATGTTTTAGGAAACTGCCTCCGATAGTGTTGACAGGGCCACTACTGCCAACAAGCATCCATAACATCGGCAGGGATGTTATTTAACCCACTCTAACGCCTCTATATTGTTCAAGAGTCGTCCATCCATGATAGTAACATCTTTACTTTTGATCAATTCCAAAAGGACATACCTGATAATTTTCTTAAACCCGTCATTGTTTTGCTGCCAGCAGGCCTATTCAGTACCCCGACGAAGTTTCCTTGGTATCATGCATGTATTTACCCATTTCCAACAGACCTGTTCAATGTCTCGGTGGGTTTACAAACACTTCCCACACCTCGCAGTGCTTTCAACTCTCTAAAATTAATTTACAAATTTGCAGAAACTTTATGATATTCAAGAGAGCAGGGTGATACTGAAAATTTCAGATTTTGAAAACAAAATTTGATCTTATATAATTCATCTTCTCATTTAATTATCTTTACCATGATATGAACACTTTGATTTTTGTTAAGAAACCATCTCAAGGACCGGAAGGTATAATTGAGTTGTTTTCTTAAAAAACAGGGACAACGTTAAGAGTTTTATTAATGATAATCCTATCCTCTTGAGATTTTGAAAAGAAACCAACAACACTATTTTGAGCAGTAATTTTCTTCTGCTGATTTGAGTTTTAGCATTTACAGCACCGGTGCTTTGAAAAGTCATCAACTGTATCTCTTGGATAAAAAATCTGATTTTCCTTCCATAAATGAAATAGTGACACAGATATAATTATTCATAAACAAATAAAAAACAAGCAAAATGAAAAGAACCAAAATAAAAAACAGAAAAGAAAATTTAAACAAAAACAAAAATATGTACAAAGAGGTGGATCTGGAATCATCAGGTGAAATATCTTTTGAGTGGCCATTCACCGGGAAAGTGTCTAGCTGTCCCTCCAAATTGTGCAGATGGAAAGAGCCGGGACCTAATTTTTTAGAAATTACAAATGGTCCCAACCACAGATTTTGAAACTTGGTGTGTTCCCCTTTTCCCTCA
This sequence comes from Picea mariana, assembly GCA_032191745.1. Lineage (NCBI taxonomy): Eukaryota > Viridiplantae > Streptophyta > Pinopsida > Pinales > Pinaceae > Picea > Picea mariana. Next base: position 85,721 of record JASDQU010307048.1, on the reverse strand, counting down.
TGAGCTTTGTCCCACTTGAGAACCAAATCTCCAACATCAAAATTCCTATCTGAAGAAGAATTTGAATCAAACTATCTTTTTACAATTTGCTGATGCTGATCCAATTTCTGTTTTTCTTGTGACCTTATTTCCTCCAATTTTAACAAGGCATTAATTCGACTTTCTAGGGGAGGGCACTCCTCTTCTCGGAATTTCTGCGATAATTGCAGCGAAGGAAGTAGAACATGTGGAGGGAGAATTGCTTCTCTTCCGTAGACGAGAAAGAAAGGGGAATTACCAACAGAGGCATTTGGTGTCACCCTATCAGCCCAAAGTGCATTACACAGTGCATTGTGCCAGTTCTTATGATTCTCTGAAACTGTCCTCTTAATGATCTTGATTAACTTTTTGTTCGTTGATTTTGCTAAACCATTTCCTTGAGGGTAGTAGATGGAAGAATATTTCAGTTTAATCCCTTTTTCCATGGCAAAGACGTTCATATCGAGGGATGAAAAGTAAGAGGCGTTATCAAAGACCAAACATTCGGGAATGCCAAATCGAGTGATGATATGAGAGGTGAGGAAATATACTACCTGATTTGTATTCACCACTTTCAAAGGTGCAACTTCGGACCATCTGGTAAAATAATTCATTGCTGTAATGATATACTGGTGCTGCTGTGAAGAAGAAGGGTTAATTGTTCCTATGATGTCAAGACCCCATTGCTGAAAAGGGGAATCTACAGTGACATGCTGCAAAGGAAATGCTGCCTTTTTCACCCTTCTTGCAGCCTTCTGGCAGATTATGCATTTACGACACAACACATAGGCATATTTAAACAAAGTGGGCCAATAGTACCCAACTCTTAACACTTTGTGAGCAATGGTGTCTCCATCGAAGTGGCCAATGAATTCACCTGCATGAAGTTCAGATAATACTTTCTCTGATTCATCCTTTTCTATACAACGCATAAGAACACCATCAAAGTTCTTTCGAAATAATATATCATTAATTAACTGGAAAGATACAGATTTTAACCTGAGTGATCTTCTATTTTTAGGATCAAGATAACGAGGAGCATATCCATGTATCGAATAAAATTTAATGTTCTCATACCAAGAGTTTGCAACAACTTGTGCACAACTGATTTGTTTTTCATTATGCTGATTTATAGTTAAGGTGTTGATTTGACCTTCATGTTCTTTAATTGAAACAACCACTAGTTTACACAGGCCCCGACCTCTAACAATCTGTACAAGGGTTCTTTTGAGGTCATATTCCTATAATGACATCATCCAATTTTCCCTTTTCTCACCCAGTTCTTTTTTTACTAACAAGTTTCTTACAGCTGGGTAAGGAATGATAACCTTGGTTCTGGATTTCAGTAGGTAGGACCGAAAGTGTTTCACTGATTTAAAAACAACATATGCCTATTGATCTACTGCTGGGTAGTTAAGATCTTCTCCTTTGAAGGTTGAGCTCATGAAGGCAATGGGTATCTCATTACTTTCAACTTTTTTTTGTGTTAACACAACAACATAAGATCGGTTAGAAGAAAAGGTGTAAAGCGTGAAATCTTGAGAAAAATTGGGGCTCATCAAGGAAGGAGCTCCTACTATTGCTTTTCTAATGGAATCAAAAGATTGACTTTCTTGTGGTCCCCAATGGTATATAACATCCTTTTTAATTGAATTCTACAATGGTATTACCATTTTTGAGAAACTTGGGACAAATCTTTTGACGAAATTAATCTTGCCCAAAAAGGACTGCATGGTGTTTTTGGAAGAGGGAGGAGAGAGTTTAGCAATAGCTTGGGTTCTTTCAGGATCAATAATTATTCCATCTTTAGACACTATAAACCCAAGAAGTTTACCTTGCTCTATTTCAAAGACTGATTTCTTAGGGTTGAGAGATATACCGAACTTGCGACATTGTTCCAGGATAGCCTTGAGGTGAGACAAGTGATCTTTCTTGTTTTTAGAGAAGACGTTGAAATCATTAAGATAGACCACAAATGATTGGTTTATGAGGCCACAGAAAACAATGTCCATTGCTCTCTAGAAAGTGGCGCAGGCGTTTATAAGTCCAAAAGGCATCTTCGTGTAGGCATAAGTGCCCCATGGGGTGCGAAATGTGTTTTTAATCTGATCTGAGGGAGACATGATGACCTGGTTGTATCTCGAAAATCCATCTAAGAAAGACAGTTTTTCGGAACCAGACACCTGTTGTAAAATTTGTTCCATTGGAGGGATGGGGTAGTTATCTTTATCAGATGTTCGGTTTAGATTTAAAAAATTGACATAGAGTCAAATTTCACCACGTTTCTTCCTTGCAAGAAATAGATTAGACACCCACTATGTGTGCCTTACCGGGAAAATTATCTTTGCAGTTAGTAATTTATTCATTTCTTTTTTAACGACAGGTTCTAATTTAGGGTGCATCTTCCTCAATTTCTATTGAAAAGGCTGAGTCTGGGGTTTCATTGGGATGACATGTTGTATGATGTTAGGGTTCAATGTTTTCAAGTCATCATAGGTCCAAGCAAAAACGTCTTTAAATTCTTTAAACAATTTTATGAAAGCAGATCATTCTTGTTCGGAGCATCCCATTCCTAGATTAATATTTTGAGGATTTTCCTTTGTTCCTAAATTAACTGACTCATAAATCAAAGAAGAACTGTTCGTTTTACAATTAACTGTCCCTCTAAATCTATCATGCAAGTCATAAAACTTCTTTAGTCTTACAACATATTTGGGGATAGAGTTTACCAGATCAGATGTTGATTCAGGAGATCTATGATATGATATTACCATGAAATTTTGGAGGTTCTCATCGTGAGTGCCTTCATCAATGACTGCACCTTGGAAGGTGTCTTCCATATGCAAAAAGTTGATGATCTGCTGGTCATCGTCGAACACTCTCCAATTGGTGATGTTATCCGGGATCAACGACCTGAACAACAATTCAATCGAAAACACATTAGGAGAAAGACCTGCTGCCGACAATAGTTTAGAAGTGACATTAGCCAATAAATCAGCCTCCGAATTACTTAGTCTAGGAATGGAATTTATGTTAAATGCTGAAATTTTTGCATTAAACTCCATACCTCAGTTTGGTATCTTTTCAGATGTGGTGATAAACAATGTATGGAGTTTTTTACCTACCTGATCACGATTTCTGAATCACCAAATACCAATAAATTCTGCACGTCCATGTCCAAAGATTTCCTAATCCCTTGTAGAAGTGCTTCATATTCGAGGGTGTTATTAGTGCACTCAAACTCTAACCAACAAGCAATACAAGTCTTATTACCTGCATGATCGATGAGTACACATTATGCACCAACTCCTTTGGATTTCGAAATGACCAGATTTGGGCTACGTCAGCAGTATTTGACACACTTGGAAAACCTGATGCCTGAGTATAGGTCATAACTTCTGATTGCTGCCCATGATCAATAATAGGAGAAATTTCGGTCATGAAATTACCAAAGAAGGTGTTCATTCCCTGCATTTCAAATGAATTAGTAGATGTAGTGAAAGGTTCATTTGCATCATTTATATCAGTCACGGTGTGCTTCAGATAACGTTCTTTGTTTATCTTGATCTTGTTGGGCTGTCCATTTTCAGGAAGCCACAAATGAGACCAATCTGTGGCAAAGTAGCCATGTAGCTGTTCAGACCAATCCTTGCTTAAAAATAAACCATAAACTTCAGGGATATCCATAATGATAATGTCAATTATCTGGTGAACCTTAGGATTAGAAGATAATCTAACCAGAACATTCTTAAGCTCACCAATTACCTTAACGTTCGTTCGATCAACCTGAATGATTTTGAGAGCAGAAGGTTTAACTTCTGCATTAATTTTTTGACAAACAGATAGAGGCATCACGTTTGACGATGCACCAGAATCGACCATACAATTATGTACATTCCTATTAAAATTTTCAAAGGTTAACAAGAAAGGCGGGACATTTTTTCGAGTGTTAACAATAGAATTCTGCTGACTTTTAGTTGTTGTCCCTAAAATAGTTTTATCTACATTTGCTATAGTTTTTCAGTTAAATCCCTTTTACTTGGAAGTCCAGATGTCGTTTTAGTTGGGATCTTTTTGGCTATTTTTGAACCAATTTCTGCAGTTTTCTTGCTGCTAGAATCGTTGTTTTTGCTGTTTTCAGCGATACTTTGAAGCATTTTCTGCAAAATAAGGGGAATTTTCAGCAGCTCAAAAACAGAAATATTAGCCCTCAATTTTTTTAGATCTTCAATTAAATCATATTCTAAAACAGGGGATGCTAAACTTTGTTTAATTTCAGCTTGCTTTGACTATTTTGGAAACACATTATTACTCACTTTAGAAGAAGGTTTGTTTTGTGTTGTAAGAGTGAACAATTTCAAAATTTGCTTGGAAGATACTGTCTGAGAAATGACCGAAAATGTTGGGAGATGATTCCTCCTCTTTTGGTAGTTCTTCCTCAGATATGTCTTCAGAACTTTTAGGAGGGACAAAAGCAGAATTATCATGTGCCTCTAAGATGGTTTGCAAAGCGTACTGTAAACTCTCAAAATTTAGGCCTTCAACGATCGGGTTTGGTTGGTTGGGAGGGAAAGGTTTTCTGAAAGGAGGTTTAAAACTTCATTTTCTTGTTGATGCCTCCTCAACTGATCTCTTCAAGTCCACGACCTAATTGGACAATTTTTGGAAAGCTTTCTGCAAGCTTTCTAAGTCTAAAGTTTCTGGTTGACTTTTAGTTTGAGGGGGTCTAGCAAGGATCTCTATTTTCTTTTTAGAGCCAGACACTGTTTCAACTTCACTATTGAGATTGTATTTTAAGCTTAATATATCCTTTTCAATTTGGCTTACCTACTCGAAGGATTCTAACAATGCGTTCTTTTTAGACCTTTTGACCCAAATTGTTATATTATTATGGAAAGCCTTAGTGTAATATGCGACAATTAGGCTTTCAATAGGCATTAAATCTGCAAGGATTTTATTCTTTAAAGTAAGAAATATTTGGTTGAAGTCTTTCACTTTTTCCTTGGGATTCATTTTTAGGTTGGAGAGTTCCATAACCAAGACTTCCAAAGATTTATCATCCTCAAATTTCTCCAAGAAACAAGTTTCAAACTTGTGCCAAGAAACAATGGTTTGGGGCTGTTGAGAAAAATACCATGTGGAGACATTTCCCTCAGCGGATTGTCTGGAATCCATATCAAATTTGGGTAACCATTTCTCTGGATGTTTTGGTAATGGGTGTTGAGGTCCGAGTACAACCACGACATCTTGATCGAGCCAAGGTCTAGCATGATTGTTTTGGTTTGCCATGGGCATTGGTGGTGTCGAAGGCTGTGATGGTCCTGATGAGGAACTTCCTTCGCTTGAGGACTCTCCTCCTGAAGAGGATGGATATGAATCAGGTGGGGAAGGTGGAATACCAAATCCTCTAGCTCCAAGGATAGGTGTTTCAGTAGGATTGGTAGTATTTCCACCGAACAGGTTTGGGAGCAGACCAATGCCTTGCAGTTGTTCTCGGATATTCAAGAGATCAAGGGGTTGATTGAGTGGCCGACTTGGTTGTCTAATACAGGCTAAGGCACTATGCATTCTTATAAGTGACTGACGAACAATTTCTTGGACGTCGGCCCCTTGAGGAACTAGTGTCACTGGCTCAACGAGAAACTCAGGGTTATTGTTTGAGGTAGTTGCCGTTTCAAATGTAATATTATTGTTTGAGCGACTACGTGTTACGATAGGGGAGTGAGTGTGTGGGGGAGGATTCTTGCGACCTCTATGTGCCATCAATTGAATTCAGGCCCTACTTCTAACGCCATTTGTTGAAGGGTGTAAGTGACACACCGTCAACTGAAAGAATAGATCCGGACCGAGGTTGTCTAATTAACCCAAGACGTTTGGTGTGATATATTCTGACGGGTTTAATGGCTCTGTTGGCCAGCTAGGGTCCTAAAACAAAGAAATAAACTACTATAATGCTAAAACTATAATACTATATACGTGGATCTAATTATTTACAAATGTTTCAAAAACCTAAATATAAATATGTGATTATGAACAAATTATTTACAAATTGCAAGTTTATGATGAATTCCTTGTGAAATCGATGTTTGGTAATTGTTTTCAAAAGTAGATAAATAAAGCACATATTTTTATATTTTATGTTTTATAATCTAAGATCTAAGACTTAAAAAAAATGCTAATGAAACATAATCTGAAACAAGGATAGAGTAATGGTCACAACCAATTTAAATTGTCTTGTCTCACTAATAAAATAGACTAATAAGAGAAATTAAATGCGAATAAAATAACATGAAATTAATCTCATATAGTGTCTATGTCTTTATGCGATCCAAACCTCCAACTATCTTCTCTGTGAGATAAATCTGTGACAGACTTGAACTAACATCTCTTGAATAAACTCAAGGTGTTTATTGACAGTTCAGATATAAGACAAGGTAATAAAAATGTAGATCCAGTGATCTTGTGATTATGAATGATTACAGTAAAAGAAATGTCAACGTGAAACATTCATTTGATACATCAACTAAACATCAAGGATAAATCATGATATTAAAGTTGAAATGATGATCACATGTATAATATCTAAAACAACAAATTATAGACAAAATTTAAAGCACTGAATAAAATGGAACATTATATGTCATTGAGGCTAAAGCTATGCAACATATTAATATTCCAAAATATAAGAGACAAAACATAAATGAAACAACTTCACATTGGTCTAAAGCCGAAATGAAAACAACATGTCCATTCACTTATGAAGATCATTTTTCCATAATTTGTTCCAAGCCAAGATGTCCTTCACTAACAAAGTGAATAGTATTTAAAATAGCATGAGATCCACATACTCATATCTCACAGGATAGAGTTGGATCTCCAAAAATCAACCACTAATACAAAAATAGTGGGTTGAAAAACCACTTATAACAGAGTTGGTTTATTAAAACAAGTTTTTTATAAAACATCTAGAAAAAGAAAACTACTAATCACTTAAGCATGTAATTGACAATCTTTCCTCCTGATAATTAGCAACAAAATCTCTCATTCCCTGAAATAACAAAACCAATTTGATAAATTAGAAAAATAATTACTAATAACTAATTTTTTATTTAAAAGACACTTGGCTACAGAATTGAAGATTCTGTAGCCAGTCTTAATTTTAGTAATACAATCAAATTTTAAATCGACTTATTTTCAAAATAGATAACAGGAATAAAATAAGAGGAAAATAAAATTGTTTTACCATTTAAAAATTGAGTAAAGAAGGATCAATCAATTCAAAATTTATTATTGCTTTGACATTAGTCACATTTTTAACGACTATGTTTCCATATCTTTTGATACATTTGGTCTCCCTGTCTGCATGCACTTTGAGATCAAGTCTTTCTTGCTTCAGCAGGCCATTCTGAGTAGTGAGGGTTTTAATTCTAGCCTGTAGGAGAGGGATGTCGATATAATATTGTTCAATCCATTCGAAACAACCATCACAGTGAACATGGGAGGTGGTAGGTCGATGAAGGACACTGCCGGCCATGTGCGCATTAGTCTTATCTGCTGTTTGCTTCAGATTATGACTAATACCGGAGAACCCTTCTTTTCCTTTAAGGCATGGTGGCAAATTTGACACAAAATCATATGGTTCAGTAGGAACAATAATTTCCTTCTTGGAGCCCTGCAATTCTGGATCTTCCCGAACTAGAAAGTCTTCTATCTCATGATCTGAACCCTCATCGATCTCAACAAGACTGATCGAGATCATATGGGTATCGTTTCAGTTCCTTAGTTTCCTTGAAATTAGGCGACCTGCCTTCTTGTTCTTGAACCCTAAGTTTATGCAATGCTGTTTTGGTCCTTTGCGAGGTTTCTCAACATCCGAATTAACAATAATGTTCATGCTAGCATCAATCTCGGGCACAAGAGGGTTAATTACCTTCAATTCAATAGTCTCTTTCTCAGGAAATCTTGTAGGTGAAGAATTACTCGACATCCCTACGTGTAGAGGGTCTCTGTTGGCAAAGTCTAGTCCATTGATTGAAATACCGAACTGGTTTTCAATCCGTGGCTTGTCTAAGTTAGGGTTTGTTGTAGGAACAGTCTGGGAAAAACCATTCTTTATCAAAAAATTATCCCAACAATCACCTATGGTCGATAGGTGATGCATCAACAATATCTTAACCAATCCGTGATGGAACAGGCTTGAATCAACACCTTGCCGTTTATATCTTTTGGACATTTTATAGATACTTCTCAACAAATAAAATGGCATATCCAAATCGAAACCAATGAAATGCATGAGTAAACGGATATGGTAGAGGAAGACCAATCCGTATTGACCCTCACATGTCACAAATTGTTTGAGAATTAACAACAAACTGTGCCATCTAGGTTTTACCAGGGAGATAGAAATACCTTTCTCACAACAATTGATCTTTCGGGATGTCACAAATAGACTCCACGAGACTCCTTCAATTCTGGTGTTTTTGAACCATTTGTCACCCTTTGATGGAAGCCCTAATGCTTTTCTCACAAACTCCTTGGTCAATTCTAACCGTGTGTCCCCAATTTTAGCTCTGCAACCATTGAAGTTTTGCGCAGAAGATTTAGCCACTTGAATATTATAACCCTCAAATTTCTTAAGAAAAACATCCTAGCCCTGGATTTTTAGGTCCTCAATCGCATCGTCGTGAGAAAGTAAAGCTTGGCATCCATTTGGCTCCAAGAGAACGACATGCGCCATGACAAAAGTAACCAAAATGCAACAAGAATTACTCTAGATAGTTTTAGGTTCGAATCATGTGAGTAGCAGAAACAATTCCGAATGGAGAGTGGAGACATAAAAGTAACATAGACTGTGTGTTATCATAACTCGAATAGTGGGAGTAAAAACCAAGGGTTTGATTTTAATCCTTACCATCCCTTGTGATGAGATCCAAATGTACAGAGTACCGAAACCCTATGCATGTAATGAAAGGCTCATTAATATGTTAAGCCAACAAGGTGAGGTGAGGATGCGAGTACACTAGGTGTGTAGTCATTTGTATGACTGTTGGTATGACAATTGAATTCGTGACAGGACTATCAAAAATTTTAAAGGCTCTCCACAAATCGAAAACTATCAAACCATTGAAACAATAATCGTATTAACACACTAAAAAAGAAATAAAAAAAAATGTGTCTAACAACCATTTTATAAGATTTGTATTTGTATTTCATATGGATGGTTTGTTGAATGATATACCTAAGGCATAAAATTATTAAAACAAAAAGCCAAGTTTTATGTTTAATTCATGCTTGCAGTCATGAATTAAAGATAAAACAATCAAAAATCGAAATAGTAAAATTAATGAAGTAGGATTTAACCCAATCAGTCATAATAAACTCAGAAAAGTGTTTATAGACGGGTTGATGGCAGCTACAGAAAAATGCAAATTCTTTCAATCATGTACAACATAAAAAATCATGTGTTGCTGCCAACACAACTCACCAAGGTTCATATTCAACAAACGATTCCCCAGTAACTTGACGCAATGGAGACCATTGCTTCCTAAGGGGGGGAAGAATGATCGAGGCGAAAATCAGTGGCCACCCACCTATTCCACCGGCTCAAAATAGGGGTTTCCACCTTGGCATTTTTTCTATAGTTTTTTATGTCCTAAACTTCTGGGGTCATTTTGAGGCCCTAAACAACGGTTTTTGGGCGTGGAATAGTCACACTGTAGGATTTATCGAAAGCACAACAACAAAATGTGTATTCCTTGAATAAACCTTTCCAACGAGCTATTGTGCACCCTAAACAAAGATCATATACAAAAGCTACGCCCTTGGGAAGTTGACATATCAACTACCCCCATCGAGGCCTGCAAACCTTTTGGCATTTCATCTTCTGTGGTTAGGGTTTTTGATTTTCTTTATGTTAAAAATGCATTTAAAGCCTCATTGTAAACATCATCGTCTTGCGAATGAGCGTAGAAATCACATCTCTTCTCAGAGATAAGATGCCACCATTCTAGCGAGTTCATTCATTCTGTATTTTACAGTTTATGTACATTTCCGTCATTAATAAAAATTGTGCATTACTGTATCTCTGTGTTTCTGGAAATATATCTGTGTATTTACTTATTATATTTCTGCTTTCGTTTCGTTCTCAAAATAATCTAAATCACATACTTACCACTTTTCCATCCTGGGCCCTTTCATTCTCCCACCTTTTGGGTAATGTGGTTACATGTACACCAAAAAGGCATGTACCTCATTCTCTTATGAGAAGAAGGGGATAAAGGCCCAAATGTAGATTGCAACTAGTAGGAAAATAAGAAATGGGATAATAAGGATAGTTAAAAGCCATAAGTCCACAATTGAGCTCTATCCCCTCACTAATGGTGATCATTCCTAGTCCTAATGCAAATAAACACATTCATATATCAAAAAAGTACTTGAATATATCCCAAATAACAACAAAGGAAGTGTTATACTTGGAACCTTTTTAAGGGTACTCACAAATCATATAAAATAGTAAAAGAAAAAGGCAAAAGAAGGGGTTCATAATGCAAAAAGTGCCGAGGAAAAGGTAACTCAATCATCAAGCATACCTTCTACAAAGGGACTCATGGAAGTGAGTCCATACATTGTCTTGCATGTTAATGACCCCATGCCCATAAGTAAACCCCATTACCACTTCACATTCATTACATATATCTGATTGGTTCCTTTGGGAAATATCTCTCTACTTGGGTATTGGCACACCTAATAGGTTCCTTTGATGGAGCTCCCATACCTAAACTTGCAAAATTGCATAAATTCTTAGGCTTGTTTGAAGTTTGAATGGGATACCCAATGAGAGTTGTTCATTTGTCTTTTGCATTACTTGATGGATTACTTTATATGGTTCTTAGGACTACTGCAACTTGTGATTTTTAGTTTTACTTGATTCCATGACTTTGATTAAATTGAGTGCACCTGACATGGTCTTTGGAGAACGTTTTTGTGCTTTCACCCCAGGACGTTGTGCACTTTATATAGACTACAACATGTATGATGCAGAGCATTGTGTCACTTGATTATTGAACCCCTTCAAATACATGTTTTCACACCTCCTGGACCTTAGACGATGGACATATGATCCCTCATTTTATAGATATGGCCACGATGGCATGCATATGGGAAATAGTCCCACACCTTGGACAATGTTGTTAAGAACCAAATATCAAGATAGCATAGAAAAACCTCAGAATAAGTACTCAACGCCTTGAAAAAGAGAGAATTTCAGATAATAAGCCTCTTCGAGGGGGAAACATCCTTATACACCACATAAATTTCCCAATCCAAGATGATTCCAAATGAAAATGTCTCCTTGGTATATATAGGAGACTAGGAGGTACAATTACAACTAATGGAACCAAGCCAACATAAATAAAATAACATTACTAATGTAATATGCCCCAATTAAGGGGTAATGTGCCACTATTTAGGGATTAACATGCCCCTCCCCTTGAGACAAGTGTTGTCTGCAACGCTTGAGTAATTTTGGATGCTTTTGTATAAAAGACTCATCTTCCCAAGTGGAATCTTCAACAGGTAGTTTCCTCCACTTAATGAGATACTCTGAAATGGATCTATTCCTCACCTGGTGAATTCTTGTGTTAGTGATGGATTCAGGATCGAATATGATTTTTCCTTTCTCGTCTAGTTCTGGCAATATAGTTTGAACTGGGATCTTGTCACCTATAACCTTCTTTAAGCATGAAACATGGAAAACTGGGTATACTCGTGAAGATGCATGCAACTCCAATTTGTATGCCATAGAACCAATCTTTTGCAACACCTTATAAAGGCCATAGTACTTTGGTGATAATTTATTATCCTTCTTGGCTTGCTTGAGGGACATCTGTTTGTATGGTTGTAGTCTTAAAAACACCCAATCCCCTACTTCAAATCTTCTTTCACTACGATGTCG
>JASDQU010307048.1:49088-61172 GCA_032191745.1 Picea mariana | reverse complement strand
TTCAAAATCTTTAGTTGCCTCTGGAGTCCATGAAAATGCATCCTTCTTAGTTAGTGCCATTAAAGGTGTTGTTGTTCTTCCATAGTTCCAAACAAACTTGCGGTAGTAACCTGTCAAACCAAAAAATTCTCTAAGATTCTTCAATGTTTTGGGAATCGACCAATCCATCATGGCCTTAATCTTGTTAGGGTCTACCTTGACACCTTCATGAGATACAATATGACTCAAATAATCTACCTCCTTCACCCCAAAGAAACATTTGGATGGTTTTTCATATAGTTGTTGCACCTTTAGTAGTTGTAGCACCTTGTCAACATGTCACACACGATCCTCCCAAGACTTGCTATAGATTAGTTTTTCAACAATAAATACTAACACAAATTTTCAAAGGAAGGACTTAAAAATGGAATTCATCAACCCTTGGAATGTGGAAGGTGCATTTGTAAGGCCAAAAGGCATGACCAAAAATTCATAATGGCCTTCATGAGTTCGAAATGTTGTTTTTGGGATATCTTCTTCCTTCATTCTAACCTGATGATACCCTGAACGAAGATCCAACTTTGTGAAATATATTGCTTCATGTAGTTCATCTAACAATTCATTAATGACGAGAATGGGAAACTTATCTTTAATAGTGATCTTGTTGAACTCTCTATAATCTGGACACATACGCCATGAGCCATCTTTCTTGAGTACCATTACCACCGGTGCAGAGTAAGAACTTTGGCTAGGTATAATAATGCCAGCCTCTAACATTACTTCAACCATACGCTTAATTTCACTCTTCTTTGCATAAGGGTATATGTATGGCCTGATGTTAGGAGGAACACTCCCAGGAATTAGGTGAATAGCATGATCATGATTTCGAGTGGGTGGAAGACCTTTGGGAACATCTTCAAATACTTTGGAATTCTTATCAATGATCCCTTGGAGATATAGGGGAATATATGGCTTAGATGTTTGAACATCTAGTGAGCATAGTTGTGCAATTACACCTTGATTCCCATTTTTCAATAATTTTGTCATGCCATTAGAGCTTATCACCTTACTGGGTTTCCCTATGATACCTCTTAACTCAATTTATTTTCCTCGCAATGAAAATTTCATAAAACGTTCTTGAAAATTAAAAGCCACTGTTCCTAATGATTGTAACCATTGGATTCCTAGTAAGACATCAACATCACCCATGGGTATAGAAATCATTGGAATATTCATTAAATATTCCCCTATAGTAAGATTGATCTTATTGCATTTTCCTGAGCAATTGATAGTTCCTCCATCTGCAATCATTACTTGAAACTCTGGCATTGGATATACAAAGAAATTGAGAGCTTTGACTAATTTATAGTGAATGAAATTATGACTACTAGAATTATTAATCAAGACTATTACCTTTTTCTTTTTGATATATCCTTCGATCTTGAGGGCTTGAGGAGTGCTAATTCCAACCAATGCATTACACAATCTCATGGGAGTCAAATCTTCAGAATAAATCGCTTCTACGTTTTCATCTTGAGATGGTTCTTGTTCTTGTTCTTCTTCCTCTTCACAATATATGTAGAATAATTTGTTCTCACCACCTATGTCCCTTACTGTACTTGTTGTCACAATTAAAGCATAAACCTTTTGATTTTATTTCCTCCAATTGTTGAGGTGTCAACCTTGTAGGTTGAGGTGTTTTAGAAGAAGGGACATTATTCTCTCGATAGATGTTAGGAGTAGTCCTTCTAGTAGCCATAGGATTGGTCCTTCGAGGGGACAACCTCCTTATACACCACATAAATTTCCCAATCCAAGATGATTCCAAATGAAATTGTCTCCTTGGTATATATAGGAGTCTGGGAGGTACAATTGCAGCTAATGGACCCAAGCCGACATAAATAAAATAAAATTACTAATGTAATATGCCCCAATTAAGGGGTAATGTGCCATTATGTAGGGCTTAACAAAAGCACCCATACATTATTCAAGTTTTGATGGAGGACATCACACTTGATTCTCCCTAGACATTTCCCATAGAGGTGATGCATGATCACTCCACCTTGGATGCTAGCCTTCTCACCCTTGACATTGGGCTATTGATAATAATGCCATATCCTAAGGTTTGATGACGATGTTGGGGCTTTGTTTCCATTAGAACCACTAGATGGATTTGAGATGTGACATGGTATTTAATGAGGATCTTCCACCTTGCTTGTACCGTTTGATGATGACACATGGAATTGGGAGGCTCCCTTCACCCTTTGGGAGATTGATGTCACTAAACATGTGACCTTGTTGTGGTGTATTTGAAGATTTTCCTGGTCCTAACAGGTTGCCAACTAGGTCTGTCTTTGAACTTAAGTTGGCTCTAAGTTTCAACTGTCAAACAAGGGTTTGTTGTTGTTTTATAACAACAAACTGTTCAATAACTTCTTTGCTGTTCCGTTACAGTTACATAGGCCATTAAGGTGCTCTAGCATGTAGTTTTGTCACAAGATATTATCACATCAATACCATAAGCTATGTTGCTGTCCTTATACACACTTGCAAATGTGGGCTAAGTCCAACCCACTTAGTGTGTCGTTGTTAGCACAATTCCTAGGTTCAAATCCCACTGTCACCTCGACTTGAACCTCTTCTGTCTAGGCTTACTCCTAGGGAATCCAAGGGTGGTAGACCCTAGTTACTATGTGAAGTTAAAAGTTAATTTCTAGGAGTTGATTTTATTTGATTAAAGTTTTGGGGGATCTAGCCTATATGCAAAAGAAACAATGCAAAGTGCAAGATTAAGGATGCAAAATAAGTCCTTTCCCTAAGTCTACTTAGACTAGTGCCTAAGATTGGGCAAGGAGTCAACTAAGTTTAAGGGAGTTTCATTTTTCAAAGATTACAACAAAGATTACAAAAGAAAACTAGATACAAGATTCTGCAAATAAGACTAGATACAAATAAATGAAAGAAGTAACTATCTACAAAGTTACAATGAAACTAAGTGATACAACAATGAAGATACAAGATATACAAATTATACAAGCAAAGCAACTAAACAAGCAACTAACTTGTAAAGAGACTTGAATGTGCAGGTAAAGGAGATATTTCTCAAAAGAAGATACAACCACAACACATAAGCCAACTATCCCAAACAAGAGTGCCTCCAAGGGATGCACAACTCAAGGGGAAGCCTTCAATGGCATACACAACCACAAGATCCAAGCAATGAAGAAGCCTCCAAAGGATGCACAGCTTCAAGGATGGAGATCAATCACATAAAAAAATATAACTTAAAATTAAAATTAAAGCATGAAAAGAGACCTCGAAGGGCTAAAGTGAAACTTCTAAATCATTTAGTCCAATCCACAAATGCTTAAAGTAACTTGCATGAAAGATGTAAAATTAAAGTGCTTGCAACATGTAGATTAATCATAAACCATGAAAGATGTACCCAAGTAAGTTGCCCAAGTTTAAGTGGATTAATTAAGTTGTTAAGTTAGAAGTGAATCCTCACTAAGTGACAACCCAAGAACTCCCCCTACTTGTACCAAAAGAATTGCTAGGTGCTCAATAAGTGAGGAAAACAAGGCCACACCCTAGCTCCACAGGTTAATCCAGGAATAGAAGTACTCCACAGGGAGGATGCCAAGTGTTGTGAGATTATCCCCGATTTAACACCCCCCGCTTCTTCCTTAAATCCCCTTTTTGTTGGAAAAGTTGGGACAATAAGTGGTGACCTATTAAATAGGTTGATTTTAGGCCCTAAGAGACTAAGGTAAATTGATTTAAGTTAGTTTAAGTTAGATTAGATTAAGTTAATGTGATTGCAAGTGTAGTGTTTGTGTAAGGAGTGTGCTTGCAAGATAAATAAAAGTACTCAACAAAGATAGATAACTTGAAGTAGCAAAGTACTTAAAGGAAATTGCAAGGAAATTAAAGAGCTTGAAAGTAAATGACAAGATTATACAATTCTCATAAAATTGCAAGACATAAAGTAAAAGTACTTGCAAAGATTAAACCATAAAGCAAGGTACTTGAAGAGTAAATGACTTGCAAGAAATTAAAATAATTGGAAAAACAAATTGCAAGAAATGGAAGTAATTGAATGTAAATAACTTGAAATAACAAAGTACTCAAAGTAAATATAGGTTGCAATGAAAGTAAACTAGATGAAATAATTAAACAATCATGCCTCCATGGGCCTAAACTAGCACAAGGTTATTAATTCTTAGATTTAAATTTACTTTAGACCATTAAGCATGCGAAAGAAAGCAACAACCATGTACTAATCTAGCCTTATGATTTTGGGGGTTGGCTTAGCCAAGAACACTCCAAGGTGTAGGATAAATAGAATGAAAATAAAATGCTTGAAATGAAACTAAATTAAACAACCTCAACAAGTGCACAAGATGGAGGAAAAAGCCTTCTGGTTTTGTGCACAAGTGAGTGCAAGAAATTAAAAACTAAAACTTGAAAGCAAAGCCTAGCCTCTCAACCTTGTCTTAATGACAAGTGGGGCAAACAAATAAAAAATAAATTGTAGAAAATTAAAGCTACTTCCTAGCCTTACGATTTTGGGGGTTGGCTTAGCCAAGCACTCAACAAGATGTAGGCAAACAATAAATGAAAATTGCAGAAAATTATTACAAGAGAGAAATGCAAGCCCTTTGAGACTCCCTTGGGCTTGCTTACAATGATTAGAATAGAAGAGAGAAGAGGGTATTTGGTTACCCAACTTGGGGAGGTTGTTTCTTAGCTTTATGTGGCCCCAAATGGCCTCTTGGACACCTCATTAGTCACTAACCTACAAAAAACCAACAAGTAAAAACTTGCTGGAAATGCTGCAAAAGTGACAAATATGTTAAGAAAATTTCTGCCTTTTACACATAAATTTTCTGCAGAAAATTACAACAAGATATAATAATGTCTGTGACCTATTCTATGTGTTAGAATACCCAAAAATATGATGGAAATGTACATAAATAAAATGGAGAAAATTAGGAGGCTAAAGTTGGATGAGGAAGACAAGTTTCCAAATCTGAAACAAGGCTTCTCAAACCCTTGAAGTGACCTGCAAAAGTTGTGAAGGAAAACTACAAAATAGAGCAAAGGATGAGTAGATATATGAGATAACACAAAATACTTTGCATAATCTATGAACTACTCACTAGATCTACAATAAAACTATTATAAATCCACCCAAGCAAAATACTTTGCTTGGGATCTCTACTCTAGATCTGAAAATGAAATTCATACACAACCAAACATAAATAATGTCACCTCCAATACACAAGATGCACCAAGAAGACTCTCAAAGCATCATGTCCTCCAAAACTTTTCTATTAATCAAGTGGGAAGTTGCTGCAAATACTTGCAACAAGATCCTCTCCAAAAGAAGTGAGCAAGAATGAAAGAGTGGAAGATGGGAGAGATGGGAGAGTGAGGAGAAAATTGGGCATAATAACAGTAGAAAAAGACTTGGTGAGAAATGAGGAGGGGATGGGTTTGATTTATACTTGGAGAGCAAGAGACACCCCTCTTGGATCTCTTCCAAGTGTCCACCAAAGAGCAAGAGTGAGCATCTCAAGGAGGGGGGCTCAACTCTAGGGTTAGGTTTTTGGTATGTGAGTGGGGGATGAGTTGTCACCCATTAACCAAGTAAAATATGTGAGGTGGAGGCTCTAGGAGGGCACACTAGGGGAGAGAGGGCCCACTTTTATTTATTTTTGATTTTTCATAATTTCCTCAAGGAGGGGGGCGCAACTTCCCTAGGGAGAATGGCATGAAGTGGTAGTGGATAGGGGAAAAGGGGTTGTGAGGGTGAGAAAAGGGTTAGGAAGGCTTAGTCTAAGGTTTAGGCATCATCTCCCATATTTTCTCTAACCATTTTTCTTAATTTTACAAAAATTGACATTTTGACTATGTCAATACTAGCAATTAAATTGCTGTTTTGGACTCACTAAGAGTCCTCATGGACAAACACCTAGAAAACATTGTCCAATTGAGATGAAACTTGGCCCAAGGGTGTAGGGGGTCTCATTCCATTTATTTTGAGAACAAATACCCCTATCAAAAGCCCAAGGACCTAGTTTTTATATATATTTTTTATTATCAAAAATTAATTAAAATTACCAATACTTAGGCAATTTTAAAAAATTAAAAAAAAACTATCTAGACTCGACGGAATTCCGCCAAAAATTAGGAGATGTCTTGCATCGTCATTTAAAATATTCCTAGACACTAGCTACTAGAGGGATATACCATTAGAATGTATTTCACCACTTTGGAGGAATTATTTGTGGGAGTGAAAAACTCAAGGGAAATTAATAAGGCTTGTTAAGCCAAATTAATAACCTGAGGAAGAAAAACACTCAATGAAAGGGATTCCTCTAATGATGAAGTCCTAAGGAAACTAACCTAAATATGATCCATTCAGATCCATTACATTATAATCCCATGCAGGGGAATGGAAATTCCATTACAAAAGGAAGTCCTGAAGACCAAAATTACCTTGTAGAACCAGTAAGTCTCTGACTTGGTAGCACCTGATGGTGCCTATATTCATGGTACATGGAGTTGACCCCCTACTTGAAATAAGTGGTCAACAAGATATATAACAGACATCGAGATATTTTAGAGCTGAAATAATGCTGTTCTAAACACTAGCATACATGAAAACGAACACAGGTATTTTTGGTCAACATGACCCTGGATAAAAACCCCACGGGGAAAACCAGTTTGGAATGGAAGTATATATAAGTGGTGTCTAAAGAATGATATACAAAAACAAATACAATATGATGGAACCTATATACAAAGAAAGCTCCTCTCGAGATGTGCCAAAGGATCCAAGGAGATATGTGCCCAATATTAGTGTGCCCTCTCCTTTTGTTGCCAAATCCACTAAAGTGAAGCGCCCTTAACCCTAGATGCTCTGAAGAAGAAAAACTTGCACCACAATGTGCTATAGTATGCTACCTCTACACTAAGACACTCATATATGACTTCCTCCAGCTGTAGATTCTCCCTGCTAGTGATGCACCCTCCTCCTATGGTGCGCCCTCCTCCAAGCAAGTATGATCACCATCAAATAATAGGAACCCAAGATCCCAAAGATTCTCCATGCAAGGAAGTGCCCTAGATTCCCTCTTCAAATGCCTCCATTCTCAAGCTCATGCTCCTCCTAACTCTTCTCAAGTGAACAAACAAGTGAATGGAATAAGCTCTCCTTTTCCCTTGCGCCCTCCTTAAGGATGTATAAGGAAACCTAGAAAGTGAGTGGATGAGATCATCTCATCTCATCCTAAGTCAATGGCTGAGATCATCTCAAATGAATCTCAACTCAAAACCCACTTTACTTAAGTTTCCATAGTTTCACTTTATGTCCCTTAATTCACCCACAAAGTGAATTAATTGTCATTTTAGGCTAAAATGACGAAATTTCACTTTTGACTTAAATCTCATAAGTCAAAGTGAAATTAAACATAAAGTACATGGAACATGGTACAAAGTACTTCCCACACGTGTTTATAATCTCACAAACACAAGGGGACCACTTTCCAAGGTACCCAAATCTCAACACTCCCTCTTATCGAGGAAAGTGCCCTTCACCTCCAATCTCATCCCTGCAGTGGACATGGTTGCCTAATAAAAAATACTCGGTGAGTATGGCTGTACCCTGATCAATGAAAGTAGTCTGACACACATCTACTCAATCTGCGTGATCCATAGATGGAAGTGTCTCTCCACCTGTCTAAGATCACCTAGATCTTGGTATCAAACCAAAGATCTCCACCTTGGTTTCCCACCAAGGATTTATACCTCTTGGCATCTCGCCAATGGTCACTACTCTTGGCATCTCACCAAGAGTCACTCTATTGGCATCTCACCAAGAGTCTCCCCCTCTTGGTATCTCACCAAGAGCACCTGGATCTCGACATATCACCAAGATCATCAACTTGGCCTCTCACCAAGTAGCTTCCACCTGAAGTGGAACCAAAATATGATCTGCTCGTCTCCACATCCAAGTGAAGCTCAAGCCTTTGTGGTGCCCTGCCACTCCTCCTCATCAATATCTGATGCTTTGAAGCCCTTGCACCAACCCTCTATCTCAACAAATCTAAAATTGAAGTTGTCCCGGGTGGACCAGTCACCCCTGATGATGGTGTCCATGAAAAATGAGTATGATCTCCCTCTGAATCACTACTATGAGTCAGAAGGTCCTCCTCAACTCTGTCTCCCCACCTGATGCTGGATGGTGTAACAACATACAAATTAATAACAAATGAACACTCTCTTGCAAACTGTTCATCAAACTCAAGCTCCTTTGTTTTCACTGTTGAAACATCCTACTGCTTCTTCTTCTTCTTGGGACACTATCCTGCATAGTGACCCATCTCCCTACAAGAAAAGAATCTCACTGAGATCATATCTCTCTTCTTCCCACTGCTGCTCTCTCCTCCCTGTGGTGGGGCCCCAAACTTGGGACCTTGTCGACCTCTCCGATCAATATTCTTCTTGCCCTTTGTCCAAAAAGAAAGATCCTCATCACCCTGCTCTGTTTTCTGTTGTGCAGAAGCCTCTGATATAAGTCTAGTCTCCTCTTGAATGAAATCATCCCATATCCTCTCCCAAGTGGGCATGATCTCCCTGGAAACAATGACATGAACAAATGGGCCCCATGGTTTGGTGAAGCTGTTTAAGGCTGCCCTCACCATAGAATCTGGGTCCACCACCTCTCCAATGACTCCAAGCTCATCTATGATCTAGGTGTATTGACCAATGAAAGAAGTAATTGACTGATCCTAGAGCATACAAATGCCTCTGAGTCAATCATATAGAACCATCTTCCAGTTTTGGTTATAGCTCTCATAAAGCTTGCATAGAGATGCCCACATTTGAAATTCCCAAGCTTTCCTAGTCAAGTGGGGAATGATGTGATCTCGCACTGCATCACATATCATCCTCTTTGCCTTGTTGTTCCTCTTCTTGAACTCTGCTAACAAGATGAGATCAGTAGCAGGGGGAACATGAACAACTGCCTAAACTATATCACATAGTTCGAGGTCCTCCAAGACAAAGACAATTCTGGCCTTCCAAGGTGACCAATTGCTAGCTCCAGCTAGCCTATCATCCACACATGTCTAAGATGCTAACATAACTACCGACTGCACTCAAGATGATGTTTCAAATGCAAAGAAACGTTGCCTCACTCCTTTCAACAAAGGTGTGAAAAGAGGTAAACGAATATCGACCTCACTCCTAACAATATAGGTGTGAAAATAGGTCATGAAAAATCAGACTCACTCCTACCACGTAGGTGTGAAAAGAGACTGATGAAAAATGTCCACAAACTTCTCTACAACCCTCCAAAAAAATTTGCCAACAATATGCCATTGAACCCGGTCAATGGCTGTCCACAAAATCTTCCCAAAAGGTGTCTAAAAGAGTCCCACAATATGTGTCCAAAACTCAACAGAAATCAACCACCAAGCTCTGATACCATGAATATTTTCCAGGTCCTAACAGGCTGCCAAATAGGTCTGTCTTTGACCTTAAGTTGGCTCTAAGTTTCAACTGTCAAATAAGGGTTTGCTGTTGTTTTATAACAACAAACTGTTCAATAACTTCTTTGTTGTTCCTTTACAGTTACATAGGCCATTAAGGTTCTCTAGCATGTAGTGTTTTCAAAAGATATTAGCACATGCATACCATAAGCTATATAACACACCTAGAGATATTTTAGAGCTGAAATAATGCTGTTCTAAACACTAGCATACATGAAAATGAATACAAGTATTTTTGGTCAACATGACCCTGGATAAAACCCCCCTGGGGAAAACCAATTTGGAATGGAAGTATATATAAGTGGTCTCTAAAGCATGTGATACAACAACACATACAATATGATGGAACCCATATACAAAGAAAGCTCCTCTCGAGCTGTGCTAAAGGATCCAAGGAGATATGCGCCCAAGCTTAGTGTGCCCTCTCCTTTTGTTGCCAAATCCATTGAAGTGAAGCTCCCTTGACCCTGGATGCTCTGAAGAAGAAAACCTTGCACCACAATGTGCTCTAGTATGCTATCTCTCCAATGAGACACTCATATTTGACTTCCTCCAACTGTAGATGCTCCCTGGTAGTGATGCGCCCTCCTCCTATGGTGCGCCCTCCTCCAAGAAAGTATGATCACCATCAAATAATAGGGACCCAATATCCCAAAGCTCCTGCATGCAAGGAATCTCCCTAGCTACCCTCTTCCAATGCCTCCATTCTCAAGCTCATGCTCCTCCTAAATATTCTCAAGTGAACAAACAAGTGAAGGGAATAAGCTCTCCTTTGCCCTTGCGCCCTCTTTAAGGATGCATAAGGAAACCTATAAAGTGAGTGGATGAGATAATCTCATCTCATCCTAAGTCAATGGTTGATATCATCTCAAATGAATCTCAACTCAAAACCCACTTTACTTAAGTTTCCATAGTTTCACTTTATGTCCCTTAATTCACCCATAAAGTGAATTAATTGTCATTTTAGGATAAAATGACCAAATTTCACTTTTGACTTAAATCTCCTAAGTCAAAGTGAAATTAGACATAAAGTACATGGTACATTGTAAGGTAGCTAGAGAGGTAGTGGGGGGTCCCAGAGGGCCCATAGTGATAATAGTGGAGGTCATTCAATCTAAGGTGGACTAGGTCCACTATATTATAAAATAAGGCCCACTATGGTAGTTAGATATAATAAATGTAAGAGGACTTCTTAGAAGGTTCTACTTCTAGAAGATTCTTCCTCTAGAATGTTCTTAGGTGATGATAGAACTATATAAAGGGGTTCAAGCAATGTAATGAGACATGAAAAGAATTATTTTATTTGGAGCTGAAGCTCAATAGGAGGATGCCCCCTCGAAGAGGCAAGTGAACAGGAGAGGATCCCTTCCATAATAGGATCCATTATATGGTGTTTCCCTACCTCAAGGGTTTGATGGTAATAAAGGAGATTTTGCATATTTTTCTTGTATATCTATTGTGGTGATTTTGTATTCAGTATTTGGTTCTTAACAATTGGTATCATAGCACTTTCCTTGGCCGGAGTTGTGGGCAACTATTTTTTATTTTTGCAGATTTTTTTTTTCGGAGAAGAAAAAAGAGGGCCGTGACATTCCAGACATTTTTAGTATATTTCTGTGCAAAATTTGTAGAAAAGGGTTGTATATCTGAGTTCCTCTCATAAAATCACCCAAGTTTAAAAAAAAAATCGTCAGAAACGGAGTCCGGAAGGTCAAGATATTGAGGTTTTAAAATCTGCAATTTTTCAGGGTTTTTTTCTGCGGACGGCGGCACGATTTATTTTTATTTCTATAGCATTTGGAGGCCGAATTTTCCCAAATAAATTATAGATCTGAGTTCTTCTCAAAATTTCACCCAATTTCAAAAAAAAAATCAGCCTAAACGGAGTCCGGGAAGTGAAGTTATGAGCATTTTAACTTCAACAGTTTTTAGGGTTTTTTCCAGAAAAAGGCGCGATTTTCTGCCGTAACTTATTGGGTGAGTTCATAGGATGCTCAGATGGCTATTTCTTATCAAAACACAAAATAAATTCTTGAATCATTCAAAGCCCAATTATTTCACACATTGGATGCATTTTCACATGGCCTCACAGACTGCCTCACAGACAGTATCAGAGGCAACTTCCATGATAGTTTTCGTAGTATTCAAGATTCATTGAATAACATGCAGGAGAGATTTCTTATGGAGGGTCTCATGAATGCATATAATCAAGAAATATATGCTTGGTATGATTTTGAGGCCGATTGTGATGATTGGTATATGGATAGTTGTCATTTCTGGGATGACAACCACTTCCATATTTTATTTGATGACTCTACTCCACCTTCTGTAGAGAACAACAATGTCCCACATCAAGAGCTAGTCACCAGCGTTCACTCTGCATATTCTACAGTGATATTATTCCTTCCAGATTCTACTACGACCCTTTTCCACTATGTGGATGGATCTTCTTATTTGAATCCACATGATAGGTGTCAGTATTTGGAGCATCATTTGGAGTTGGTTATTGGGTTCCAAAATCTTCCACGGGGAGTTCACATGAACA
>JASDQU010307048.1:27010-39762 GCA_032191745.1 Picea mariana | reverse complement strand
CAGTCCCATATAATTTGGATCTATCTCATGAGGATGAACTGGATCTTCTGGAAGACCCATGTTCTGCAAAAAAGAACATTCAAAATGAAAAGTTATTATTTATTTCATGCAATATGTAATTTTTGTGTTATATTTCTAATATTACAACATATGAAACAAAACCATAATCATATTACGTCATATCAAGGTGCACATACCATAATAAAATTTCAAATAAGTTACAAATAAGAAGTCATTCCAATGTTTTAAAACATGCAACAATTCCAATAAACGTTAGTAAAGATCGTAAAAAAATGTGTTATAAATTTTAACTATCAATTGTAAATTCTATTACATAACCATAAGTGCCAACCCTCTCCATTTTGTGCTATATATGATTATGTTTTCCTATAAAAATCCTTTGAGAGTTAATTGGTCTATATATCTTCTTCTCTTATATTTCACAAATGAATATTTTTCTAGGACATTTTGGCCCATTGTAATATGATTCAAAGGTCCTTTGAGAATTAACTAGTTTATAGGCAATTTTGAAGATGCTCTCGATACTCATTCAACTAGACCACATCCAAATGTCAATCCTTCCAAAGAAAAAATTCAATACATCAAGCCCTAAAGGGTTGAAAATTATGACAAAAATGTAATAAAAGGGTGTCAAGGTGTATTACCTTGCCTTGCCTTTCCATGCCATTCCATACCATGCCATGGCTTGCCTTTGCATGCCTTTCCTTGGCATGTGTTTCCATGCCATGCCATTCCTTGCTATCATATGGTATGCCTTTCCATGCCATGCTCCTCCATACCATGCCTTTCATTCACTTGCCATGCCTTGTCTTTCCATACCATGCCTTTCCATATCATGCCTTGCCTTGCCATGCTATGTCATGTCGTGCCTTTAGGTTTTTATGCCTTGAGGAGGAATTGGCCAAGAGTACCTAAAATGGTTTGGGATGTGACTTGAAAATGGGCATAAAAAAAAACTGAGACTCGGATTGAGGAACCTTCGACTCCGACAAATTACTGGGATATGATTTCAACTAGAGAACCCATCACTCTCTGGTGCCATGCCTCAGAAGTTGCTTTACTCATTGATTTCGAGAATTAGTGTTTTTCTTAGTTTGAAGCAATGCAACATTTGTATTAAGGGGTCCAATTTATGAAATCGTCTCTAGTGAACGGATCGATAATGTGGTCACCTAGTCCATGCCTAAACAATCTTGCAACATCTCATGAAACTCAAAAATGTTGCTCTATTAGGTTTTTATGCCTTGTGGAAGAATTGACCAAGAGTCCCCGAAATGGTTTGGGATGCGACTTGCAACTCAAAATATAATGAAAACCGAGACTTGTATTGAGGAACCGTCGTCTTCGTTGGATTCCTGGCATAGGATTTCATCTAGAGCACCTCTAACTCCCGAGTGCCATGCCTCGAAAGTTGTTTTTTTCATCGATTTGGAGAACTAGTGTTTTTCTCAATTTGAAACAATGAAACATTTGGATTTAGGGGTATAATTTATGAAACCATACCTCGGGAGTGGATGGAAAATGTGGTCACCTAGTCCATTCCTAAACAAGCTTGCATCATCTCACAGAACTAAAAAATGATGCTTTGTTAGGTTTTTATGCCTTGAGGAGGAATTGGCCAAGAGTCCCTGCAATGGTTTAGGATGCCACTTGCAGCTGGGCATAAAAAGAAAACTGAGACTCCGATTGAGGAAACATTGACTTCAATGGATTATTGGGATAGGATTTCAGCTAGAGCACCCCTCACTCTCGAGTGCCATGCCTCGGAAGTTGCTTTACTCATTGATTTCGATAATTAGCATTCGGATCAGTTTGAAGAAATGCAACATTTGGATTAAGGGGTCCAATTTATGAAACCGTCCCTCATGAGAGGATCGATAATGTGGTCATCGAGTCCATGCCTAAACAAGCTTGCAACATCTCATGGAACTAAAAAATGTTGCTTTGTTAGGTTTTTATGACCGGAGGAGGAATTGGCCAAGAGTCCTCGAAATGGTTTGGGATGCGAATTGCAACTTTGTATATAATGAAAGTAGATACCAGGATTGAGGAACTGCTGTCTCCGTTTGATTTCTGGCATAGTATTTCAACAAAAACACCCCTCACTCCCGAGTCCAATCTCTCGTAAGTTGTTTTTTTCATCGATTTTGAGAACTAGGGTTTTGCTTAGTAAGAAGTAATGAAACATTTGGATTTAGGGGTCTGTTGACCACCTATATGAAGATATGCATCATCATATGGTATCGAGTCAAAGACTTACTGGTTCTACAAGGCAGTTTTGGTCTTCAACACATCTTTTTGTAGTGGAATTTTTGCTCCTCTACGTGGGATAATAATGTAGTAGGTCGACATGGATCATAGTCAGGTATGTGTCTTAGGAATTCATCATTAGAGGAGTCCCTTTTACCGAGTTTTTTTTCCTCAGGTTATTAATTTGGCCTAACGAACCTTGTTAATTTCCCTTGAGTTTTTCACTCCCACAATAATTCCTCTAAAGTGGTGAAAGATGTTCTAATGGTTTGGTCCTATGGTATATAGTGTCTAGGAATGCTTTAAATGACCATGTAAAACATTTTTGAAAGTTTTATGGAATTCCGTCGAGTCTAGATAGGTTTTTTTTTTAATTTATTAAAATTGCCTAAGTTCGGTAATTTTAATTAAAATTTGATGAAAAATGTAAAAACTAGGTCCTTGGGCCTTTTCTAGGGGTATTTGTACTCAAAAGAAATGGAATGAGACCCCCTATACCCTTAGACCATGTTTTAGCTCATTTGAACAAGTTTTTCTAGGTGTTTGTCCATGAGGAGTCTTAGTCAGTCAAAAACAACAATTTAATTGCTAGTCATGACATAGTCAAAATGCCATTTTTTGTAAAATTGAGCTAAATGGTTAGAGTAAAGGTGGGAAATGATGCCTAAACCTTATCATATCCTATCCTAACCCCTTTCCTAACCTTTTACACCCCCTCAAACTTACACTCACTTCATACAATTTGCCCCCCTAGGGAAGTTGCGCCCCCCTCCTTGAGAAAACTATAGAAAATCCAAAAATTAAAGGAGTGGGGCCCTCTCTCCCATGGTGAGACCTCCTAATCCATCCACCTCAACCATTTTACTTGGAATTCCTCCTCCAATTTATGTCATCTCATCAATCCACCTCCTAAACCCTAAATTTGTGCACCCTCCTTGAGATGCTCACTTATGCTTGGTTGTTGACACTTGGCTTTCATCCAAGATGGGTAAATTTGCCTCTCCAAGTATAAATGAAGGCCCTCTCTCCCTGATTTCCTCACCAATTCTATCACTATTTTTATTCTACACATTTTTCTCCTCACTCTCCTCATCTCTCCCATCTTGCTCTCATCCATTTTCTTGCTCTCACATTTGGAGAGGAACTTGTAGCAAGTAATTGCTGCAACTTCCTACTTGTTAATAGAACTCTTTAGAGGACCAATCATGTGTCAAAGATTAGTATTGGTACACTTGTGATTTGAGGTGATTTTGTTATTTGTTTGTGCATTCTTAGTAGATAGAGTAGATTTCCCAAGCAAAGTATTTTGCTTGGGTAGATTTCCAATAGTGTTGTTGTAAATCTAAGTGAGTAGAGTAGTAGATTTGCAAATTGGTTTGTTTTATCTATCTTACTTTCTCACCATTTTCTCTCATCTTGTAGGTTGGTTCACAAGTATTTGCAAGTTATCTCAATGGTTTGCAAGGCTTTCTTTGAGTTGGAAGCTTGCCTTCATAACCTATCTTGAGCCTCCTTAGTTTCTATATTTATTTTCTGTTCATTTCATTTCAAAATTTTGGGTCATCTAACACTTAGAATAGGTCACTTAAATTATTTATATTTCTAACATTTGTATGCAGAAAATGTCTTTGTTTTTGTTTGTGTTTTCTTTCACTTTGTTTGTGTTTTGCAGCATTTCCAGCAAGCATTTGCTTGCTGTTTTTTGCAGATTCTTGCCAGTACAAGAGGAAGTGCTGCCCAAATTAAGCCACAAAACACTCAAGAAGAGCTTCCTTTGTTGGGTAACAATACCAATCTCTTCCTTTTCACTTTATAGCATTGAAAGCAAGACCAAGGGAGTCTCTAAGAGGATTGCATTTCTTGTTTATAATTTTTTGTAACTTATCATTTAGTTTGTGCCTACATCTTGGTGTGAGCTTGGCTTAGCCAACCCCCAAAATCATAAGGCTAGGTTAGTATTTTAATTTATGAAATATTTCATTTATTTGTTTTCCCCAATTGTCATTAGGACAAGGTTGTGTGGCTAGTTCTATTTCAAAATTTTACTTATTTCATTTCAACCCTATTTGGCACAAAAAAGAAGGCTTACCTCCACCTTGTGCCATTGTATGTAGTTTTCCTAGTTTAGTTTCTATTTTCAAGCATTTAATCTTTATTGTTGTCTACACCTTGGAGTGAGATTGGCTTAGCCAACCCCCAAAATCATATGGCTAGTTTTAATGGTTTACTTCTCATATGCTAAATGGTTAAAATTATCTAGAGGTAGAAATAACACCTTAATACTAGATTAGGCCCATGGAGGCACAATGATCTATTGATGCTACATTAGTCTCTTTCATTACAAGCTTTAATCATTTCAAGTACTTTCTTTTCATTTCATTATCTTTACACAAGCAATTTTTATTTCTTGCAAAATATCATGGGCATGGCATAAATGGTTTAAGGCAACTTATCATTTCTTTCTTGCAAGTTAATATTCAAGTAATTTTATGCTATCTCAAGTTTTACTTTGTGGTTAAGCACTTTCATTTCTTGCAAACAAACAATTTATTTTTGGTTCAAGCACCTAACTCTTTGGCAAGCAACATCTTGATTAACACATACACTAATTTAATTCACCTTAGTTCATAGGGCTTAAAATTTATTAGACTTAATAGGACACTCACCACTGACCCAACTTGGCCATTTAAATGAGGATTGAAAGGAAGAAAAGGAAGGTGATAGGTCGGGGACGATATCACGGTGCTCAATGTTCTTTCCGGGAGTACTTCTTTCCTTGGGTTGACCTATGGAGCTAGGGTGGGGCCTTGTTTGCCTCACTTCTTGAGCACCCAACAACTACTTGGTACAAGCGGGGGGAGTTTTGAGGTTGACACTTAGTTAGGATTCACTCTTTAACTTAAAATTTTTTATAATCCTTAATCCACTTCAACCTTGGGACTTTTACTTGGCACTTACATTCTTATGGTTGACCCTTAGACCTTGCAAGATTTTCACTTTCAAATTATTTCCATGCAAGTTTATTTCAATGTCGTGGATGAATAACTAAGTGGTTTTTAGTTGTGATCTTTTCCCTTGGAGGCTTGTTTTAGGAATTTAATTCTCATTTCAAGTGGTGTGTTTATTAATTGGATTGCCCCCACTTGAAGTTGCACATCCTTTGGAGGCAACTTCATCATTGGGTTTGTGTAATTTGTGTTTGCCATTGAAAGTAGTCACATAGAGTTGTGCATCCTTTGGAGACACTCTATTGTTGAGCATGCTGGCTTGATGTGTTGGTAATTTCTTTCCATTTGAAACATCTTCATTTCTTGCACAAGTCAAGCAACTTGGTTAGTGTTTGTATCTCATTGTTCATAATTGTATCATCCATGTATCTTATGTTTAGTTGTATCTCCTAGATCTTCTTTTGTAACTTTGTATCTAGTTGTTTTATATTTGTATCTAATCTTGTAGTATTGTATCTAGTCTCTTTGTAATCTTGTGTAACTATTGTAAAATCTATCTCCCTAAATCTTTAGTTGACCCCTTTGCCCATTTTTAGGAACTAGTCTCTAGTTGTCTTAGGAAAGGGTTTGCTTTACATGTGAATTGTTGCATAGTACATTTGTTACTTTTGCATATAGGATAGATCCCCCCCCAAACCTATTAACTAATTGAAACCAACTCCTAGAATTAACCTTTAATATCATGTAGTAACTAGGGTCTACCCCCCTTGGCTTCCCTAGGAGTAAGCCTAGATGAAAGAGGTTCAAGTCTAGGTGACAGTGGGCTTGGAACCTAGGCATTGTGCCTCGATGGACACACTAAGTGAGCATGACTTAGCTCATGTTTTCAAGTGTGTATAAGGATGACAACATCTTTGGTTTCGTTTCTAGGGATAAGTCTTTTATCCTTGGTCTAAACGACTTAGCTAATTTATTTTTTGAGAACCAAGTAATAAACTTTAGTCCTTAAATTTTTTTAACTTGCATTGGTTATTTTTGTTTGCTTTCTCTTCAAGTGGTGACTCCATTGAAAAAATTTGTCAAGTTACTACTAGGAGCACTTCACAAGGAGTGATTTATTCTTTTCCTGAACCTGAAAAGGTTTATAGGAGGAGGCTAAATCACCTTGCCCCTAGAAGGCTACTTGAAACTCTTGGAGAAGAAGCACTCACTGATATCCAATACTTGTTCGAAATAAATAATAATCAATCAACTGTTAATACTCCCACTAATAATCCTAACACAACCATGGATATGTTTTTGAGGCCTTTGAATTTTGCAGCAATCCAAGGGGATCTTCACACGATTCTTGAAAAGGCCATTGATAAGTTGCCGTGTTTCAAGGGAATAATGCTGTCAGTGTTCACTCTCACATTCTCAATTTTAATATATGTATATTGAAGTATTGTAATGGTCATAATGAAGAGAATGTTAAGATGAAATTATTTGTGTACTCTTAGAGGGGGATGCTGCAGAGTGGTTTTTAGAGTTTGATCCTAACAAGTTTATCACCCTAGATGAAATATTGACAGAGTTCAAGAAAATATGGGGTGACCAAAAGGAAAACCAATTTTTACTAGCTGCACTTAGTTCAAGTCAGAAAAGGGAAAATGAAACTGTGGATAAATTTAACAAAAGATTTTCTGACTTGGTGAAAAGTCTCCCTCAAGATATAATGCCTCTTGAGACTGCAATTTTGATATACTATATGGAAGCTTTTGAGGGGGAAATGAGATATTCACTAAGGGATAAGGATCCTCACACTCTTAAGGATGCACAAGTTATGGATGTGAGGATTGATAATAATATGCGTGAATCTAGGAAGTCTAATATTCCTGGTTTCACTAGAGGAACTTCTTCCCAACCTTATGAAGAGAAAAAAAAGAATGTTGAGAATCAAGGATCTTCTAATGATGGAATTAAGGAACTCACTCAATTGATTAAACACATGGAAATTAATCATGCTAATCAATTGAAGGAACATGCTAATCAAATCAAACAAATGTAGATTAACCAAGCCAATCAAATGAATGCCATGGAAAATAGGTTGATATCCATGGAAAGGGGTCAATCTAGTAAACCCAAAAATAGGCCAAATTACAAGTGGCCTAAGAGACCTCCTCCCTAAGATCAAAGACCACCAAATCCATTTGAATCCACTAACTTGGTTGACTACCAAGCTATTCCTTATTGTAGAACTTGTGGACAATTTCATGAAGAATCAACTTGCCAAGTCTTCCTTCACCTTTGTAATGAGATGGGACCTTATAGAGTAGAAAATGAACAAGTTCACATGTTTGGTCATGAGTATAATGTTGGAATGTATGATTGCATGGACTTGGTGGAACATAGTGAGGAGATGAATTGCATAAATGATGTTGTGGTGGATAAGGGAAGAGAAAAGTTTGGTCCAAATCCTACCCCTCAATAAGTAGCTGAAATGGCTAAGTATAGAGGAATTACCTACCAAAGGAATGGAAATAGAAGTCAAGATAGAAATCAAGCAAACATTCCCAAGGTAGCCCCAACCCCTCCTAAGTTAAATATGCATGTTAACTCACAAATGAATATTGACTTGGGTGGTTGAATAAGTAATGCGAAGATGTTAGTGGTTGTGTTGGAAATAATGAAGATTCCTTATTAGAGGGAGAAGCTACTCAGAGCCATAGAAAATCCTTCTCAGAATAATGTTGACATTCCACTAGCTATAGCTTATCAGGATGCACCTGTCATTTTGTAGAATATGGATAGGGGAAATGAAAAGAATAGACCTTTTTACCTATCCTTGCTCATGAATGTTTTTATTATTCCCAATTGTATGCTTGATTCATGAGCTAGATCAAATGTTATGACTAAGAAAGTAATGGAACAATTAAACTTAAGAATATATAGACTTTATCATATCATTTGTGCTATGGATAACAAGACAATTCAGGTGCATGGTTTAATTAAAGGATTACAAGTACACTTGGCTGCATTCCCAGACATTATGATAGAAATGGAAATTTTTGTGATTGATGTGCCTGATGCTTGGGGTATGTTTCTTTCTAGAAAGACAACTGCAGATTAAGGTGGTAATTTGCAAATGGATTTAACTTATGCCACCATTCCAACTCCAAATGGTTAAATGTTTAGATTGAACATGGAGTTGGAAAGGAAGTACCATGTTGAGGATCCTAGGAATCCCAAGAATGATATTGTATATCGGGAAATAGAGATGGGATTTTATGAAATAGAGTCTACTTCTCTAATATCTACCAAGATGGAACTTAATAGTGAACCCCCAAGCATTTGTAGTGTTTGGGACACCATGGATTATTTTGATGGGATTTTTCTTGAGGAAGGTTTGGATAAAATAGAAAATTATTTTAATCCTTCAAAATTAAAGTCAGAGTTGGATTTGTCAGTGAAAATATGTTATCAACTCAACCTTCATCAGAGGAATCGGTTAGATGTCAGAATAAGTCAGATGGAATTCTTGGGCCGCACCCTCCTTATTTTTCAGAAATTGGGAAAATCAAAGATAGAGTATGTGATGAAAATATGATGAAAATTAGTAAGGGTGATAAGGTTAGTATTGATAAAGTAAATTATATCATCCCTATGAAGAGGTATGCCAAACCTTTTAAGGAAAAATTAAGTTCAAAAACTTTGCACTTGGCACCTATGGAAAGTCATCAGAATTGTTTTAAGGAGGATTGTCCCAAGTGGCCTAAGGTTAGAAACTGGGATTCACATGGAAAAATCAGAAGTCAGGATAAAGTGTATCAGTCTTCTAGCAACTCTTCTCAACCAATGGGACGACATAAAGTCATACATGCTAGTGAGAAGAATCCACCTTGAAGTGTTTCTTCACGTGGCAACTTGGTGTCCAAAGGGACACCCTTTATAATGTATCTCTAACCTTTCTCTTTGTATTTCAGTTTTGTATTATTGCATTCATTATGTTATTATGTTCTTAGATATTTCATTGTATCATAATTTCATTATGTTGTACAATAGTTATTTCACTATGTAATTGTTGTTTATAGCATTTGATTTGTTATATATGTATATTTATGTTGGGTATTGGTGAGCACTCTGTTTTGTAGAGTCTGGATTCTCGTATGCTCTCCTTCCCAAAGTGAAGATCAAACACACGTCCCCATGTGGAGCCAGATGCTGACCACCTACAACTAGGGGTTCAACTCCATGTACCATGAAGATATGAATCATCAGATGCTACCAAGTCAAAGACTTACTGGTTCTACAAGGTAGTTTTGGCCTTCATCACAAATTTTTGTTTTGGAATTTCGGCTCCCCTGCGTGGAATAATAATGTAATAGGTATACATGGATCATATTTAGGTCAGTGCCTTAGGAATTCATTATTAGAGGAGTCCCTTTCATTGAGTGGTTTTTTTCCTCAGGTTATTAATTTGGCCTAACTAGCGTTATTAATTTCCCTTGAGTTTTTCACTCCCACAATAATTCCTCCAGAGTGGTGAAAGACGTTCTAATGGTTTGGTCCTCTTGTAGCTAGTGTCTAGGAATGTTTTAAATCACCATGTAAGACATTTTTGAAATTTTTGCGGAATTACATCGAGTCTAGATAGGTTTGTTTTTTTAATTTATTAAAATTGCCTAAGTTGGGTAGTTTTAATTAAAATTTGATGAAAAATGTAAAAACTAGGTCCTTGGGATTTTGCTAGGGGTATTTGTACTCAAAATAAATGGAATGAGACCCCCTACACCCTTGGACCAATTTTAATCTCATTTTGACAAGTTTTTCTAGGTGTTTGTCCATGAGGAGTCTCAGTCAGTCAAAAACAACAATTTAATTGCTAGTCATGACATAGTCAAAATGTCATTTTTTGTAAAATTGAGCTAAATGGTTAGATTAAAGGTGGGAGATGATGCCTAAACCTTATCCTATCCTATACTAACCCCTTTCCTAACCTTCTACACCCCCTCAAACTTACACTCCATACAATTCACCCCCCCAGGGAAGTTGCGCCCCCCTCCTTGAGGAAACTATAGAAAATCCAAAAATTAAAGTAGTGGGGCCCTATCTCCTTTGGTGCGCCCTCCTAAGACATACACCTCACCCATTTGACTTGTAATTCCCCCTCCACCTCATTCCATCTCATCAATCCACCTCCTAAACCCTAAAGTTGTGCCCCCCTCCTTGAGATGGTCACTTATGCTTGGTTGTTGACACTTGGCTTTCATCCAAGAGAGGTAAATTTGCCTCTCCAAGTATAAATGAAGGCCCTATATCCCTAATTTCCTCACCAATTCTATTGCTATTGTTATGCTACCCATTTTTCTCCTCACTCTCCTCCTCTCTCTCATCTTGCTCTCATCCATTTTCTTGCTCTCATATTTGGAGAGGAGCTTGTACTAAGTAATTACTGCAACTTCCTACTTGTTAATAGAAGGCTTTGGAGGAGAAATGGTGTGTCAAAGATTAGTCTTGGTACACTTGTGATTTGAGGTGATTTTGTTATTTTTTGTAGCATTCTTAGGATATAGAGTATATTTCCCAAGCAAAGTATTTTTCTTGGGTAGATTTCCAATAGTGTTGTTGTAAATCTAAGTGAGTAGAGTAGTATATTTGCAAATTAGTTTGTTTTATATATCTTACTTGATCACATTTTTCTCTCATCTTGTAGATCATTTCACAAGTATTTGTAGGTTATCTCAAGGGTTTGCAAGGCTTTCTTTGAGTTGGAAGCTTGCCTTCATAACCCATCTTGAGCTTCCTTAGTTTCTATATTTATTTTCTGTTCATTTCATTTCAAAATTTTGGGTCATTGAACACTTAAAATAGGTCACTTAAATTATTTATATTGTTGACATTTGTATGCAAAAAATTTATGTGTAAAAACATATTTTGTCTTTCACTTTGTTTGTGTTTTGCAGCATTTCCAACAAGCATTTGCTTGCTGTTTTTTGCAGATTCTCCCCAGTACAAGGGGAAGTGTTATCACAATATTGGTTTATGCCTCAGCATTTCATAAGTGGCACTACCTATAGGCGCTACCTAATATTTCATAGAGAACAAAATCTGCATTTCATTATTCATTTTGGCAAATGAATACAATTGTTATGGGATTTTTATTTATTTTGGGAAAATTGCAATTGTATTGAGTTATTCCCAATATCCAAGTTCAAGCATCAAAGCACCCATGGATTTATGCTACCGAATTTCATGCAGAAACACAGTTGGGCACTACCTACAAGCGCTGTGTAATATTTTGGCAGAAAACAAATTGTGCAGAGTTTTTCTTCCATTTTTGAGTCACTAATTTAAAACTTGGGTTATGAGTAATTGAGAATGTATTTTTGAAAACTGGAAGAGGTTTTTGTTCATAACATTCCAAATAACAAAAGGATCTCTCATTTTTTCAAAATTTGTTTTGGTTTGAGAGATATTGGATATAGAAGTAGGCGCTGCGTACTCTTCACAGTGGCGCTGCGTACTAATTTCTTGTAGCGGTCACGATTTTGATATTCGCCTTGTTGGGAGGTTGCCACATGTCAAGGAGAGTTAGAATGAATTCTCAAGGATCAGTTAGATGTAAAGGGACACCTTCAACTAAGATTTATCTCTAGCAAAGGCCTCATGCAATGAGGTGGAGACATTTCATTAATGACTTCCAAAAAATTCCTGAAAATCAGCAGTTTGTTGGATTTTTGTCTCTTTGATTGTTGCCACCTATCTCCCAGGCTTAGAATCCAATGGAGGAAATGGGATTTGACCTCCTAATTTTATTTCAATGCTATTGTATATTTAAGGAAGGAGAGATCTCCTGGAGAAGGGTTGGACTCTCATGGGAGGGAGGCTTTGTAAGATGAGATGATCTATTAATCTTTTAGCAAGTGAATGCAAGGGTTGCTCTGCTACTTTTCTGAGATTCATTAGGGTGTTATTGTCCAGGATGTTTTCCTATTTGCATCTTTCATAATGTGTTATTCTTCCTGATATGATCTAAGTGTACATGACAAAGATTCATTATATAAATTCCTCTTCATATAGATTTTATCATGTTATGTTAAATGACTTCCTGATTTCATAATTCACTTTCTTTCAGCGCTCTGTTTTCAATGGTCACTCTTTCTTTATCCTGTCTAAAGCTACAATAGAAATTCATTGTTTAAATGATTCTACTGTAGTGGGCTTGTTATCTTATCCTCTACCATTCTTTATCCATATTTCCCGAGCATAATACTTGATATGCCTTAGATATTGTTAGTAGAATTCAATTAAGTTGAAACTACAAGTCTTTAAGATTCCAATTAGACTCCATTACCCAATGGCACCCCCTCTTGTTTGTCTTACCAACTTTTATAAAAAAAAACTTGTTCTTATCAGAAATATGACCTTCTGAATGTTATTGTTGAATATATTTTGAGTCTTAGAGCCTTTTGGCCCTTGAGAAATCCCTCTCTGATTGTATAGGTCATAAATACAGTCTGAAGTGGTTGAAATGGTTACCTCAGGGTTTCCTTG
>JASDQU010307048.1:6469-21109 GCA_032191745.1 Picea mariana | reverse complement strand
GATTAGGCTAGAGCCTTGATTTAGGTTGGAGAGGAAACTCTTCAAGGCTATAAAAAAAACATAGGAGTTTGTGCTAGGGAGTGAAAAAGTCCAGTAATGTGGAAATTATCTGGGACCCCCCTCTAACACAGGGGTTAAACACAAGGTCACGTGTGGAAAGGTAGCGGAGATAACCCCTTCAAAGATGGACCAATCGTAGCAGAGGAATGCATATAGAGGACTTATCTTGGGATTACGTTAATCGCATTTGCCACAAATATTTGTGGGTCTCGAATCCATTCGAGATCCTCAGTCATCTTCTAGAACACTTAATTTTGATAGCCTCGATAGGTTTCTAGCTTGATACCCTACTCATTGCGGTCCACCCGACTGTCGACTATACTCGCCTTTGATTTTAGGGACTTACACAGGTGACTGCGAGGGTATACTATGGTACCTAGGGTAGACATCGAGCCACACTTTGTAGAGTATACCCAGAGGGTGCTTCTGTGTTTGAGTTTCACTTGCATGGGTAAGTTTCTCTAGTGTTGGCTGTTGTAACTATTCTTCCAACTAGTAATAGTGGTTTGCTTGCTGCATCTCATAGGAAAATTTTCTAGTGCTTGTTTGGTCTTAAACGTTAGAAAATCCTTAGTGTGTCATTGAAATTATCACATAGTGGAATATCAAGAGCTCCGCCAGTCATGAAGGCTTTTGGGCCTGCCGGTGGTTAACTTGGATCCACCACCGCCACCGTGAAGGTGAAGACTTGACCAGGAAGGGTCATTTGAAGCGACTAGGCCACATGAAACTGTACCCGAGCCATCTTCGAGAGGAGAACATTCGTTTCCAGAGGAACTGACTATTTCTGACCTTGGAGAGAAGGCTCTCGGTCCATACAAACCTCTGATCACTAACTTGTTGGTGCCACTTTTGATACAGCTTGCCCCTCCAAGGGTAACACATCACGAGCGTCAGATAGTCCTACAAGCAGTGATGGAAGAAAATGCTGCTACTTCGTCAGGGAGTCCTCATACTCCCTCTATGGCTACCATAGCTGGGGGCGTTCAGCCTCCTAAATCACCTTCGCAAGTCTGGGCCACTTTGGTCTCGACTGCCTCCACCTCGGGCAGTGGTTTGATTCCTTCCATGGCAGTGATCACTGCACCGTTTATGTAGAGTGCGATGGGCCCTCCATTTTCATATAGGATGCCCAACTTTGAGACGAACTCGGTCCTCACCTACTCCACCCTACAGACTTTGGGTCTGGGGGCAGGGAGCTCTAACAATCCTCTGCAAGGGTCCATGGGGGGCATCGCAACCCCCTATAATTCTTTCCCTTACAACGGGGGTCATATACCTCCATCGTCCCCCTCACTTGGCGGTGCTTCTTAGCAGCCCGCCTGGATGAACATGAATCACAGCTTGTTCGGAGCTGGTAATCAAGGACCTTCTTCCAATACCACATCGGTGTGTTCTTTTCCGTTCTCTTTGTTTGACGCATTTGGTAACAATGCATTCTCGTCAGCTACTGTCTCGGCCAGGGGAAAGCCTGGTTTTGGAAGAAAAATTCCTGTGCAGGGTACTATTCCTGCACAGGGGGCACACACTTCTCCAGGACCTTGGAATCCATGGTAGGGATCAGTTCTCTCGTCAGACATGCTGATCGGGGGCAAATCTTCCATGGTCAATGGAACCCAGGACAAGGCTCAATACCTATGCCTGTCGGATCGGCAGGGGGAAACCCTTTCTAGAAACTTTAGAACACAATGTCGGGAGCAATCCCTTCTTATCCCTCAATGTCCTATTATGGGAGTCAATCGATGACGTCTCAACCAGCGCAGTATCCGAATGCTAGCCTAGGCCATGGTTTTTACTAGAACCTAAGCCAACAACCTAACTTTTCTGAGCAACTTGGTACGAGCCAAATGCCAGGCTCCTATCCTCCTGTACATACTCAAAAACCCAAGCTACCGTTTTTTTTCATTTTCCAAACTTGTCAAGATTATTGAATGACCCAATCTGTCATGATCCATGTTGGCCTGCTATGCCGACCAATTTTCCCTCGAACATTCCAAAGTTCGAAGGCAAGCTTAATGAAGATCTAGACGATCAAATGACTACCTTTCACTTATGGTGCTTGTCCAAATCTTTGAGAGACGACTCCATCTAGTTGCGTCTGTCTCAACGCACTCTTATCAGGAGTGCCACAAAATGGTACATCGAGCTCGACCGCTCAAGATACTCTACTTTTGGCAAATTGGCAATGATTTTCTTAAATCATTTTCAATTACATGTGAGATACGATGCCGTCACTAAAATGCTGGCCAAATTTCAGCAGACAAAGGCTGACCATATCTCTGATCACATCTGAGAATGGCGACACCAAAAGAGTTTGATAAAAGTACCAGTTCCACCAACATTCCTTTTGGAATGGTTCCTTAAGTCTTTTGTACCCCAACTATCCAAGGACATAGCAACATCAGGGACCTTTTAAGAGGAAGAGGAGATAATGAGATCTCAATAACTAGAGATGATTTACTCTTAGTATGGTTTATTTATGAGGTTTTTCCATATGCGCCGAGGTCTATTCTTGACAAGACTAGACATAAGTCTAGACCACATGTTGATGGCATTGTCAGTTCAGCACAAGCAAAGCCCACTGATCCACTGTCAAGCCAATTGCAACAATTGTTGATGCAGCAGACAATGGCCAACCCAACTCCTAGTTCGACTGCTCCCCTTGCACATACATCAGATGTGCACAACATGCAATCGATGAACCCAAAGGCCAACCAACAGCCGGAAGGGAAGAAAAAATAGCAAAAGAAGGGTAAGGGGGATAAGAAACCGACCAATAATGTTGGCAGGGGAAACACAGACATAAAGAAGTTGAAGTATCCATGTAATCTTTGCGTGGAAGACCACCCGACTCACCTATGCCCTCGACTCATGGAGGCCCAAAATTTATTGGCACAGCAACAACCTGTAGTGTTAATGAACCCATTTCCTCATGGGAAAAATTTAACTTAAGCCTCTGCGAACGCTGATGGGGGCAGTCAGGGACCCCCTTCGTTGTCTAGTAATCTCTTGACCTTGAATATCTATATGTTGAAAGGTGAAGCTCACATAGATACTAGGGCACATGATTATGGAATGCCAAGTACTGCCGAAAAGGGTAAAGAAGCTGAAAACCCATTTGTTCCTCTTCAGATCGAGAGAATGATGGGTGAAACAATGACACAAATCCTGAAAGGGGTGTTCAAGAAGGCTTCACATAATCCAAACGTTAGGGTCGCCCATAATTACTCTGTGGTGGAGGATTTGTCACAAACCCCTTACGTAATGTCTGCTTTGGAGGTCCTCCAGAGCTGCCCTTCGCAGAGAAAGGCTCTACTAGCCTCCTTAGGATCTAATGAGACATGTAATCTAGGAACTATAATGCTTGATACAAATGACTTGAAGCCTTGTCTCCCATACCATGTTGCATTTTAGATAGTAGTGGCTCACCCCATAAAATATTCTACCCAAAATATTTTCCGTATGGTGGTTGATGAGGGTGCCTCGACATGTGTGATGTCGTTGGCGTATTGGAAGGCCATTGGCCAACCTGTTATGTCTCCTTCACCTACTCTTCTTACAAATTTTGACGTTCATTCTTTCAGACCACATGGAATCATTCCTTCTTTCCCCATGCAGTTAGGAGGGAATACCGTGTGTGTCAAAGTTGAAGTGGTCGATGCGCCTCTCGACTAAAACCTCCTGTTAGGAAGGAGTTGGACATATGCAATGCATGCAATGGTTGCCACCGTTTTTCGGGTCTTGTTGTTTCCACATGAGGGCCGAATCGTGACCATTGGTCAATTGTCCTTCTCCAGACCTGACCCTTCATCGAGGGCATCCACTGTCTCGATGATTAATAACCTACAACCCAACATCATCAACGTGGGGGTTGGTTTGTGCCCACCTCTCATGGGTACTTTTGATTACCCGCCTCCTTCCGAAAATTTCAAAATGATATTGGCTGTCCCCGACTAGCCTAAGGCTGAAATATTTTCAGTGTCATCGTTTCACATGACTTACTTTAATGATCCATGGATTCTTCCTTCCCCATC
Organism: Picea mariana; assembly: GCA_032191745.1. Lineage (NCBI taxonomy): Eukaryota > Viridiplantae > Streptophyta > Pinopsida > Pinales > Pinaceae > Picea > Picea mariana. The sequence goes on along the minus strand of JASDQU010307048.1, from coordinate 17,015 downwards.
AGCCACAATGAAAGGGACAGGGAATCATGGCATGTTCATTCCCTTGTCCGTGACAAAAGTTGCGTACTCTATAGTCCAGCAAGCTTCCTTCAACCCTGATCCGACTCCCGCATAGGAGTTAGATATAGTTCTCGAGCCTACCTGGGCTCAAGGTTCCCTTGCCACTACCGATTCTTTAGACTTGGTCTTGCCCTCTGAAAATGTGATTTTAGAGGCATTGACTGGTCCGGACAGACCTTGAGATGATTTCCATCACATATCATATTTCCTCCAAGAGTTAGGAAGACTAGAGGTAGGATCATTTTTGTTGACTATGACTAGAGATAGGTCTTGTTCTATCAATCCTATGGCTATGCACACAGTTTATGCCGAGGGTAATATGGAAACCATCACTAAAATGATACCTATCGATATCTACAGAACCCCTAGTTTCATGGATAATGTCGTCGTCGGAGCAGACTGTTCCCCCGAGGAGATTCAGATCTATACAGATTTATTTAAAGAATTCCATGACGTTTTTGTCTGGTCTTACGAGGAAATGCCAGGCATTGATCCAAGAATCGTTGAACATGATATTACAACTTACCCTAACACTAAGTCGGTCCGGCAGAAGCTTCATCTGGTTAATCCTCATAAAGCAGTAGCTATTAAGGCTAAAATAGAGAAACTACTCAAAGTTGGTTTCATCTACCCCGTTCAATTGACTCAATGGGTGTCAAATCTCGTTTTGGTCAACAAAAAGCAGGGAATGATTCGTGTATGTACGAAATTCTGTGATTTGAACAAGTCTTGTCCAAAGGATAATTTCCCCACCCCATTCATTGATTAGATTGTTGAGGAATGCGTAGGTTGTGACGTCTTTTCATTCATGGATGGTTTTTCTGGATACAATCAAATACAGATTAATCCTGAAGACCAACATAAAACATCTTTTATCTGTCCGTGGGGTACATTTTCTTATCAAAAGATGCCTTTTGGCCTAAAGAATGATGGAGCCACCTTTCAATGGGCCATGTATTTTTCTTTCCATGACCTTAAACACCTAGTCGAGGCTTATCTCGATGATTTAACATCATGATCTCAGAAGAGAGTTGATCATCCCACACACCTCCGACTTATCTTTGAGCGATGTGGCTACTATCAGATTCCCTTGAATCCAAACAAATGCAGTTTATGTGTGACATCGGGTTGTCTGTTAGGTTTCATAGTGTCGAAAACAGGGATCATGGTCAATCCTCCAAAGGTTAAGGCGATACTTCAATTGCCTCCCCTGTGCACAATCCCTCAGCTTCAGAGTTTGCAGGGAAAAGCCAATTTTCTTCAGCGTTTTATCGCAAAATATGTTGACATCACTAAAGGGTTTATGTGTTTACTGAAGAAGGGAGTTCCTTTTCATTGGGACAAAGCTGCTCAACGCTCTTTCGAAGCGTTGAAACATGCCCTCACGTCTGCCCCTCTACTTAGGCCACCCAATTATAATAAATATTTCTTATTGTATTTGGTCATGACAGAGTCGACCATCTGTATGGTATTGGTTCAAGAAGACGATTTGCTTGAAGAACACGCCATTTATTACCTGAGCTGAGGCCTGCTTGGACTAGAACTCAATTACTCCCACGTGAAAAACTTGCATTGGAAGTAGTACATGCTCTCCAACAGTTCCGTCACTATATCTTGTTTCACAAGACCACCGCCATTGCCATTGTGAATCTGTTCCAATACGTGTTGACACGACGTGTAATCAACAAAAATATCAGTATATGGATTATTATCCTCTCAGAATTTGACTTGGATTTTGTGTCTGTGAAATATAAAAAGTCATTGGTCTTTGCAGAACTTATATTGGAACTTCTGGTCAAGTCAGGTGATGTTACACCCGAAGAATCACTGATTAAAGGAGATCTTTTTCTGATTTCATATTCGGACCCCTGAAATGGAGATATACTAGTCTATCTCTAGACTTTGAATTGCCCCACCTCTGCTTTCTATGATGAGCATTGACGTATACGCCATCAGGAAAAAAACTAGCTCATACTCAAAGACACTTTGTATCGTCGAGGTGTAGATTGCATCCTTCGTTGGTGCCTTACTCATGAAGAAGCAAAACTTGTGCTTAATGACTGCCACACTGGAGCATGTGGTGGTCATTTGTCTAGGTTGGAAACAACCCAAAAGATTCTATGAGCCAGTTACTATTGGCCGATGTTGATCAAAGATTGTGTTGAATCGGTCAAGAAGTGCCACCTGTGTCAGATCTTCTCACAGAGGATGAGGGCACATCATGCTCCTATGTTTCCTATCATCACAGTTGGCCCCTTCACTAAGTGGGGGATTTATTATACTACATACCACCCCCCTTCAGCCAGGGGGCACTATTATATCTTCATAGCAGTAGACTACTTCACTAAGTGGGTCGAAGCTATGCCAATGTTCAAAGATGATGGAGAGACACCAACTCTCTTCTTGTTTAATCCGATAATAGCAAGGTTCGACATCCCGAAGGAGACTGTCACTGACCATGGCAGTCACTTTCAGAACAAAATGATTTCTGATTTAATGTCAAATCTAGGGTTGAGACAAGAACACTCATCACCTTATTACCCACAAGCGAATGGTCAGGTGGAAGCTGTGAATAAGTCTCTCAAGACCATTCTACATCGAACGATCAATTCGTCCAAGTCAAATTTTCATTTGATGTTGTACTCAACATTGTGGGCCTACCGAACGTCTGTAAATAATGCCACTAGTTTCTCACCTTTTCAACTCATTTACGGGTTAGAAGCAGTCTTGCCTATAGACTGCTAGATCCCATCTCTTAAGTTGGAAGTACAATTATTTCCAGACACTTAACCGCTTGAGGAACTCTTATTATATCTCGAGCAGATCAATGAGAAATGATGCGATGCAGCCTTGGCTAATGAGGTTCATAAGAAAAAATTCAAGTGTTAGTATGATTGGTCCATTCGTCCTCATATTTTCTCCGAAGGCGACCTTGTCCTGGTATATAACCAAGATAAGGATCCCCTGGGGGTAGGTTCGGACCGTTCATCATGAAGGATGTATTAAAGAAGGGCACTTATTGTCTGGTTGACTTTGAAGGGAAATATTTAGCGGAGCCTAGAAATGGCCTCTACCTCAAGAAGTACTACTCGTAGGTGGGTCGCCTTGGGTGACTTCTTGTATATATATATATTTCTTATACATTTTAGTTTTTGTCTTTTTGTTTTATGGATGTGTCATTTTTGATGTCATATTTTTCACTATGGCAGATGTCAAGTGAATTAGACATGTTCGTTGGATTCGCGGATGGGGCTAGACGAAACACTCGGAGGCTTGCTTTTGCAGCTTGGGTGATCTTCACACCTCAAGGCCAGTTGTTATCTTTTGGAGGTATCTGTTTAGGTGATGACACCAACAATGTTGCTGAATACAATGCAGTAATAGAGTTGCTTCGTGATGCCTTGTCGCATGGTATCTCTTACCTCTGGGTCTACTTAGGTGCACAATTGGTTGTGTCCTAGTTAAATGGGGTTTACCACGTTTATGATCCTACTCTACATCGACGATTCCTTAGGGTACGTCTCTTAGAATGTTGTTTTGATTACATTACGTATATCCATGTTCCTAGGATATTGAATCAAATGACAAATACTCTAGCTAATCAAGTATTAGATTGGCATATTGCACACACGTTAGTAAAATCACACACATACACATGCAAATACATTTGTAAATAAATGTAACCCATAAGACAAAAATATGTACATATATATATATATCAAAAGTATCATAGTACATAGGTGGGTGCAAGCACCTAAAAAAGTAACGAGTTTGGTATATAATGCGGGGCTTATTCCCTCAAAAATACACAAAGAGTGCCTCTGACACGTAAATGGTCCACCCTAAGATAAGCACGAGGCATATTGGCCCTGCCATAGTGGACTACAACATTTTCCAAATGCCGAAATAGCTGGACCCAGGTCTGTGGCACCCTAACAACATGAGGCTGCATAGATGGCGGGAGATCCTTGATCTCAGCCATGGGGACAGTATGGGTGAGTGAGGTCAAGTTCTGCTCCACTCGTCTCAAAAATGTATCAGCCTCTCTGACTAGAGGTACCCCCACTACTGTTGCTGGTCCAACGACCAGCTGCTGGTACTACCTCTGGTCATGGATGGCACCTTCTCTACGCAAAATCAGCTGGACGCACTGGTCCCACATCTGTACATAAAAAATACAAAGTTGTCAGGTACTCTGGTATACATAAAAATGATATATATATAAAAAGAAACTAAACAATTAATTTTTTTTAAAAACAAACGTACCTAACTCTCTTTGCTCTTCTCTGGGAGATATGGGCATGTCAGGATCCCTGGATAAGTTGATCCCGGCATAGGGGTAGTCCTCTATAGCCAGAATCTACCGAGACCACCAATAAAAAAAAGTATCATCAAAGGCCTCAATGGTCCTCCCCCACCCTTGTCGTGGCAACAATGCTACCCATCTACACACTGCTGGGAAGGAGGCCACGTGCCCTTGTACTGTCTCTCGTGGACTAAGACTAGGTACCCTCTCGAAGAAGAAAGAGCACATAATAGTCTTGAACCTGAAGTTCTTGTTATTCCTCCCATGACACTCTGTGAGTTGTCTCTTCATGCACTCTAGCATGTTTGTGCTCCAATCAAACACTCGTGCATTTAAGCACTGTACTGTGAAATGAATATGCGCCCCAGAGGCCTGATGTAAATTTGCAGATCCAGTGATCCGCCCAATAAGTAAAACTATCACTTTTAGTGATAGGTTGGTAATTTTGTGGATCGGTACCTGGGAACCCACTTTATCTTTTCTGGCCTTGCAGTGTTGCCCGATCAACTCGAAAATTTTGTGAGGCCCAGGGGGAAAAGCACGAAGGTTGACTGGTTCCCCTCTCCTCGAGAGGCCAGTCAGAAAATAAAGATCTCCTGATGGGTACTGGGCTTGCCTTCCATGCAATCTGAAGGTGATTCCTAGTGCTAACACACCCCAATCCATCTTGAATGATACAATACTTATCCGCTTTCAACCTCAAATACATTCTCTTATGACCAATCAAATGATTTGGGAAAGTGAGGTTTGAAAGAAAGTAGATGATATCTAAATACCATTGGTGTTGTTCTAATTTCTGAAGTTCTGATGACAAGGCTGGCCTAGATTGACTGTTTTGGAAGACAAGGTCCAACACTTGTTCATTTCATTTAGTGAGAATTTGAGCCAACCCTTGACCTTTATTCAACTTAGTGGGTTTAATCTCTAAGTCATATTCTTGAATCTTGGAGACCCACTTTCCTCTGAATCCCAAGCAATCCTGTTGCCCACGGATATATTTTACTGCTGAGTGAGGGACATACCACACAACCTTTGAGTATCCTATATAGACTCAGAAATGATTGAGATATTTAACTAAGGCATAAGCTTTCTTTTCCATACTAGTATAATTAAGCTCAGAATTCTGTAATGCCTTACTCATAAAAGCAATGGGTTGCTCCTGACCCTCTTCATTTTTCTGGAGAAAGAACCCTGCAATAGTGTCTTCCGAAGCAAAGGAAAATATTTGAAAATATTTTGAATAACTTGGACTAATTAACATAGGAGACTTGCCAATTACATCCTTAATACTTTTGAAAGCATTCCTTCCTTCATCTGTCCAAGAAAAATTTGAAGGGATTTCTTGTTTGGGGGTAAGGGAACATTTTTTATGGCTTTGACCCTTTCAGGATCCATTTTTACCCCGTATTTTTCTATAATGTGACCTAGCAACTTGCCTTAGTCAACACCCAAGACATAATTAGTTGGATTCAAGGAGATGCCATACTTTCGACACCTTTCAAACACCTGCCTAAGATGGCTTATGTGATCAGACCTTTCTTTTGAAAAAACTGTCAAGTCATCTTGGTATATTTCTATGATTTTTCCCATTAACTCATGGAAGGAAAACTCCATGGCTCTTTGAAAAATGGCACCTGCATTATGTATGCCAAAAGGCATCCTTAGGTATTCAAAGGTGCCCCAAGGTGTGGTGAAGGTAGTTTTGTTTTGATCTTCCTTCCTCACCAACACTTGGTTATAACTAGAGAAACCATCCAACATGGACACAATCTTGGAACCAGTTACCCTTTGAGGTAGGGTCTCCATGTTGGGTAGGGGGTAAATGTCTTTAATGCATGCAAGATTTAAATTTCTAAAATCAATGCATAATATTATCCCCCCATTATTTTTTCTAACAATAACTAAGTTGGAGCACCATGATGAATGTCTTGTTGGAGCAATGATGCCAACATCCAACATCTTCTTAAGCTCAACTTGAACTAAAGGTGATAACTTAGGATTTATTCGCCTAAGTTTTTTTCTGAAAGGTTTTGTATCATCCTTGAGGGGGATAATATGTTGAAACACATCCTCTTTATATGATTTGAGATCATCATATGTGAAAGAAAATACATCCCTATAATCTTGGACTAAGTTGATCAATTCCTTTCTTTCTTTTTCTGAGGTTCCTTTTCCAATTTTTATAAACCTTGGGACTTCCTCTGTCCCAATGTTGATTCCAATATAACTGCCAAGCTTTATTACTTATTTTTTCTTTTTATACATATCATGCCTATCAAAAATATTTTCTAAGGTAGTTATTCCTCTAGGAACTAGATTTTTTATTGGATTATACTCAACATATTCTTTACCCTCCTCTTTGTAACTGAAATTGAAACCTGAGAATTCCTTGACATTGTGGATGAAACTTAGAACTTGTTCATCATCTTTGAAAACTTTCCAATGATCAATATTGTCTAGGACAGATGGCCTAAATATTATCTCCAACCTTCCTTTTCCTTTCATTATATATTCTGAGGGCTAGAGGGTAGAAGCTGCTACAACTAGACTGTCAGCCAGGCTATTTTGGTCTCTAGGGATAGAAATGAGGTCCATAGAATCAAATAATTCTATGACATCCCATATAGAATTTCTGTATCTTCTTAACCTCTCACTTTTGCATGCATACTTATTTTTCACTTAGATAATTACTAAGTCTGAGTCACCCTTTATATTTAGAATCTTGATACTCATGTCCTTAGCAATTTCCAAACCTAGCAAAAGTGCCTCATACTTGGCCACATTGTTTGTTGCATCAAACTCAAGTTTGAATGCAAAATTATAAGTTTTCCCAGTTGGAGATTTTAACACAATTCCTGCCCCTTGCCTGATCTTAAGTGGGCTCCATCAAAATTCATCTTCCAAGATTTATTACTTTCTTTTCCATCTTTGAATTTTTCTTGAGTTGGTTCTAGGAAGTTAGAACATATGGATAAGTTACCCATGTCAGACACTTGGCATAAAAAATCATTAAAAGGCTCTTTAGGGTCTTCTATATGATACTTCCTTTCTGTTTCCCTAAAGAGTCTAAAATTCTAAGTTGAGGGAGGAGGGTATGGAATAGTTGCAAATGTCAAATCCATATTTAAGCAGCCACCCATATGAGCTCCCCATTTTCTAGATAGAAGCATCCCCCATGCATCTGGCACATCTATAACCAGAACATCCATTTTGAATGAAAATTCAGGACAAAAGGCTAGCTTGACTGGGAGGTCTATGATTATTCCACGAGTTTCAATTTCTCTAGAGTCCATGGCACACACATTTTAATAAGGCCTTGTGATTTTAAGGCCTAACCTTTGCATAATCCCCTTGGTGATGATGTTTGATGAAGCACCTGAATCATACATTTAGTTATGTAACCATTGATCATTTATTTCTAATGATACAAAGAAAGGATGATTTTCTTCCTTAGTCCAATCTCTACTAGTTAAGGCCACTGGAGGATCTTCATGATGTTCCTTAACCTTTTCTTGATCTTTTGGAACAACTTTATTACTTGGAAGATTTATTGCTTGCATAAGCTTTTCTTTCTGTGAGGGAATTTTCAAGAGATCTGACATTAAAACCAAGACCTTTGTATTTGAAATCCAACTACCTAAATCAACATTTAGATTAGTAATTGGAGTGTTTGTAGGAGTAGTTACCTTTGGAAAGTTGAGACTTGTTTGTTCCTTCTTTACCCTTCCTCTGGTAGACTATCCCTTTGTGACTTTTCATTTCTAAGATGTGCTCATTTGTGGGCTTGTGACCATATAACTTAGTCATATTCTTCAACCACTTGATGAGTTTGCTCACTTCTTTCTTGCATCTGAAGCCAATAGTCCATAGATAAGGGGTGAGCTTCACCAAAGTTGTTTATGTGGTTGGAGTTTTTGGGCTTCCCTACAAATTTGTTTGCTGGAGGAAGGTGTTGTTCATTTATCTGGCAAAAAACTGGCCAGGTATATTCTTCGTGAAAGTATTCACAAGCTATACAAAAAGGTGGTGCTTCTTTATTCACCACATTATTTGACTCTAGCTGATTAGGGGGCCTTTGGTCTTGAGGAGAACATTTTCTTTTCCACCTATCATTATTTGGTCTAGGTTGAAATATGTTGTTTTGAGACCTTTCCATAGCTATCAACCTATTTTGTAGGGCACTAAGCTGAGTAGCATGGGTAGCTTCCATTATCTTGAGCATCTTAGTAACGACCTTTGGGGGGTCGAAATTAGGGTCTTTATGTTTAGGAGCTGCAACTACAGCCTTGTCCTTCACCTCTGTCTGCCTAGAAGAACTACCTCTACTGAAACCTGGAAGGTTGGACTTCCCTGAAGCCTGCATGTTTTTATCAATCTTAGCTGCTATATCCTAAGCTGCCTTGAGGTTGGGCGGTTCCTTATCTCTAAGTTGGTATCTCATTTCCCCACCAAAATCCTTGACATAGTAGATCAAAATAGCATCATTTGGAGGCTTGATATATCTATGCATGCTAGAGTCAAGTTCATTGAATTTCTTTTTAAACTCATCCATTGTCTCATTCTCCTTTTTTTTTATTGTGTTAAGGGCTGCCAACAGGTGACAGTGATCTTTCTTTTCCCCCCATTTTTCTGTGAAGGCATCTAGAAGATCTTTAAGAGTCTTGAAAGAGTTGTTGGGAATATCCTCGTACCAATCTGAGGCATTGTCTTCTAAGGAGAGGACAAAAAGTTTCATCTTAACATCCTCATAGTCATGTGCTACACACCATTTGTTAATACATCTCATGAATGACTTAATATGCATTTTGGCAGACACAACATTATTTCCTTGCAAATTAGGTAATTTTTCAATAGCCTTTTCTAGGATAGCATGTGGATAGTTATTTATTGCAATGAAGTCACAAGGGTCATATATAGCCATTTATGAAAAAAATACTTTTATTAATAAAGAGAAAGTGGATATCATAAATGGACTCGGTTCCTAAATGACGAAGGACTCTATGGTAAGAGGCTTTGGATAACCTCCTTCGATAAACCTGTTCAGGTTCAAGAATGAAGTTAAGTAGGCCTTATGAGTTCCTCCTTGTAGAATACTTAGTCAAATTGGAATTAAGTGGAGTCGCCAGATGATTGAGTCTAGATATGATAGTCAAAAAGCATAAAAAAACTAAGTAAAAACAAAGGAAATCAAGTCGTGTTCCAGGAACACAAAGATTTATCCCCGACAACGGTGCTAAAAAATGTTGTTGCCTTATACACACATGGGGTAACGTGGAAGAAATATTCAATCCACTTGGTGTGTCCTTGGGGGCAAGTTTCGAGTCAAGGTGTTGTCACCTGATCCTCAACTCCTCCTTCTAGGCAAACTCCTAGCGAAGACAAGGGGGGTAGTCCCTATGAAAATAATCTAAGGCTTTTACTCTACTGGAACTGAAAAAGCACAACTATTCTAGGAGTTTATATTTTGAAACACAAGATAATATCAAAGCAACATAAGTTTAATCAAAGGATACAACCTGTGAAACAAGCCATAAACATTAAGCATTCACCACATAACTTTAAATCAAATAGATAAGATGACATGAAATAAAAAGAGATAGACCAGTGCTAGATAAAAGAAAATTTTGATGTGATGAATGTGCTGTGTTTAATTTTATCTTGAGGATTTTAGTTAGGGGATTTGGAATATTAAAAAGTGTTTGAGACCATGAAGTGGGGATTGAAGTTGGGGTTCCCACTCTTTGTGTGAAAAGTGAAATGTGGCCTCCTTGTTCATTATTCGCCAATCTTATAGACTTACCGACCAGGTGTGTCATAGGTCCAACAAGGAGAGTTTCCCCTTGACTTAACACACTCCACCTAGGGTAGAGGTATTAGATGAATAACACAACTTAGAGATTGTCCTAATTATACTAGCATGCATTGTTCAAACCATTTCTGGGTCCCCAAAGCCACTTGACCATAGCAATAGGATTGCATACATGGTTTAAACAACTCGGGTTTATTCCAATATCTTGCAAAAATGAAACTAGCAATTAGTGTCCTATGAAAACAACCCTAAAAATTACAATTAATTTTAGGACTTTTATTTAGTGATATGAGTTTATTTTATCTTCTTTATTCAAGTAAAGATAAAGAAATCAAAAGAAACAGGACCAATCCCGAAAAAAAAAGAAAAGC